>JAZGTI010012711.1:0-15470 GCA_036877585.1 Botia kubotai
TAGGTTTGTGTGTTTACATTTGGACTAGGAGATATGAGACTGTAGTTAGGTTTAGGGTCTGATGGAAAACTAGAAGTGGAAGTGGAAACGCATGGTAGCTTTCTCCCTTTGTCTTTTGCTGCACTCTCAGTGCACTTGCTCTCAGTGGCAGTTTTAGGACATTTTAACTGGGGTGGGCAGTTATGTTTACCTTAAACCGTAACGTGTAAGTTAAAACATAAGTACAGAACACTTAAAAGGACAAAGGTTGGCAAACAAAAGAAAAGATTTAACAATAACTATAAAAAGTTTGTCAAATGTGTATATTGAAGCACTCTACCAAAAAATTTCTGCATTGTGTTTTACCAGTTATGCAAGCTGCAAACAATTAACAAATGACCTCATGATGGTATATACCTGGTTCTCAGATTTAAATGTTTTTTTGTACTAAACCAAGACAAAAAAATCTAACAAGAATAAAATCTCACCAATTTATAAATTATTATACAGGCCAATGTGGCAAATCCCAGGATTTAAATCAACGTAGCTTACATTGTTCGTTATGTAATGTTTATAATGATTAGCACATTTGTTTTATTCATTTAAACATTCAAGCAATTACAGATTCATTGTTGTCTAACCGGGTGTCGATATGTCTCTATCTGTTTTCTAGCAGGATAAATTTATTGTATGTTTTTTTTTTACAAATAGTTGTCTGAATAGCAACAGACCAGCAGTCACCACAGTATTATGAGAATCTAATTATCCCAATTCTCCTGAGGAGTCTGAAAGGGTTTGAGCTTGGAAAGGGTTTGGCTCTGGTTGTGACCAGAGAAAACCAAACGAGATTTAAAATGGGTGTGAAACAACATGATTTCTGTGGGTACACTTAATATACTAGTGTTTCTATTTGTGAACTGTTCTGACATTACGGGATTTTGTTATAGTCAGACTGCCAAATCTTTCCCGGATTCTGTGCCTGCATTGACACGCATCCCAGAATCTTTTAAAGACAAAAGTGGCTTGTGATCTCTCATGTACACATCAAGTATGGTCATTTTTGTGGACTCTGAGTTATGTATAGTTTAGTATCACTTTCTCTGTGTTACGTATAGTTAAATATCGCTAGTCAATATCTATGGTATTGCTATGACAACATTTGCTCTGCCCTAGTTCTCACAAACAGGTACCATTCCAATGGCAAAGTTACTGAAGTGCGATGCAGTGATCAGATTTTACAGCAGTCCGGTTCCATCTTGCAATTCACACAGAAGGTAATTTGCAGGAAAACTTACGAAATCGAAACCCAGTGAGAGCGCAGGCTGAGACCCTGTTATGTTTGTAAGGATAAAAGATCTGGTTTCAATTAAGATCTTTGCAGCTATTAAAAACGTAGGCGTTGCACATGATTGTGTGGAAAAAACCTAAGCCGTTACAGATTCACAGTCCTTGGATGGTTTTGGATGCGAGGCAAGTGGTTGAATAACAGTTTTAGCCCAATAAACAACATCTGTTCTCAATTGAGTTTTTTCAGAATTTGTCAGACTGAATGTGAAAGCAGATGCAACAGCAATTTCTAAACATGCTTTGAAACGAATACTTTGAAAGTTAAAAGATGTTATGTGGTATGACTTTAAGGAAATTGTATGGCAATTTATGAAAGTTCTCTACAGCATTTTCACACAAGTGTCAGAAACTTTTCATAGTACAGTAGCTTTGGAGATCTAGGAATGTGCGGAAAAGTAAATTGTTCATTTAAATTGATATTTTCACCTGTCACACTTCACCAAAAGATACATTGTGTGAGTGTGCGAGTGTGAGCGGCCCGTGCCGGCAACATGAGTCTGTACGTAATCATGTATATAATTGGTTATATACTATTAAGTTGTTTTGATTAGATAATTTCACACACCATGAATTACTGTTCAAGCTGTCATCCTGTGCTTGCCATTTAACTCAGATTTAGTGGATAAGAAGATTGTTAAATGAATGCTTAAATGTAAAAGATCTGGTGTTTATACAGTGATGTACAGTGGCAATGAACTTGCAATAGCAATGACAGTCATTCATCGCCAACCTCGGAATGAGTGTTTCTGGAAAAACCCTACCAGGCAACCTACCTGCTGTAAATCAGATTAATGTTGCTCTTTTTGTGACATTCATTTTGCTTTCTCATTTGTCTCCTTAAATTTCCATCTGTCTGTCTTTCTGTCTGTCTGTCTGTCTGATTCTAGACTCCGCTTTCCTTGCCAGGCAGAAAGCAAACACTGATGCTGAGTTCTACATAGCACAGAAAGCAGCTGAGGCCAATAAGGTAATGTGTCACTGTATGAAATTCTTCCTGTGCTTACTGTTCTATGAATACTACGTTTTTGACTCTCATTTTGTCTTCACAGCTGAAGCTGACCTCTTAATATCTTCAGCTGATCAGCTGATAAAGTTTAAAGCGATAGCAGCTAACAGTAAGATTTATTTTGGAAGCTTCACCTGTTTATGGATTTTGGACCAAGGAGCTCCTCCTCAGCTGCCCCCAAAGCCATAGATGCTCTCTCAGAGGGGTTACTTGACTTAAAATGATGAGTTGAGAAAGCCCGTTTGTAGCATTGAGACTAACAGCTAGTCAGTACACTGCATTGGTGCAATTTGTCTTTATAGAAAGAAATGCTGAATGTTAGTAAGAAGCTTTTCAGTTAGAGTAATGTACAGTACACTGATTGTTAGAATGCCCCCTTTGAACCCTGTTGTTCCATAGTGCACAGTAGAATTTAAACAGCACTGTGATGTCAAGTCTTCAGATGTTCTTCAGAAACGATTCTTTGTGTCTTTCTGCTCACTGTTGGTGACCTTTAGAATTCAGAATATCTGTGGGCAGTTTCTCACAACTGGAATCTTTGTTCTTGATATTCTACATGGTATTCATTTATCTGTTGAAACTATTGAAATAGTCTGGTAATAAGAATCAGTTATCCTGTATTGAAGCAGTTACACAATATATACAGATCTGTCAAGTTTAAAATAAAACTATAACAAATTTGTATTATCATTCTGATACATCTGTGTGTTTGTGTGCATTCATAGCTTGCGTCAACATTTGTAGCCAGGAATGACCATCTTTTGATTATCGAAGAAACATGCTAGAAAATTGGTCAGTTGGATACGTACATGTCTACAGTCAAACATATCTAAATAGAAAGGTGACCTGGCACAGTCGTTTTTTTACGTTTTTAACTGACTTATAAATGTTCTTAAAATAAATGACCTGCCACCTATTTGTACAAAAAAATTCAAATCATATCTTGAAAATCAATTATCATATTCAAATGAGCTTGTTACTGGTCAAGCAATCATTTAGTGATGATATTGTTTCTAGGGGGTATGTGTTGTTTTGTCTCTGTTATGTCTAGGCAGATTTTTGTGGGGTGCGTTCAGAAACTGATTCATTTTAAAATGTAGCAGATTGTGTAATAGTTTAGAGCTTAGAGACTGATAATAGCTTGCTGACTGTTCATGTGTATGTTTAACAATTCATGTTGAAGTTCATGTTGAATCACAGTTTAGTGGTGTCAAGAGTTTTCAGTTTCTTTGTTCATGCGTACTTAAGAACTGACAATGTATTCAGGTGGGGAAGGGATAATTGTTTGTTGTTAGTGCTCATGTAGGCTTTCCTGTAGCTCAGTGGTTAGAGCATGGCGTTAACAACGCCAAAGTCATGGGTTCGACTTTGGGTTAAAGTTCGACTTGGGTTAAATTCAGTGAATTTAACAGGTCTTTGTGGCATAAGTGTCATTCATTATGAGGATGTTTATATGACACAGTATAGTCACTGTAGTTAAATTACATTTGCACTTGTTGGTAAATCAATCGAAGCTGCTTTATGAATGAGATCATCATTATCTTAATATCTATTTTAAAATTAGTTTAAATGCTGAACCTTGAACCTTGACATTTAAATACAAAAACGGGTCACTGGCTCCAACCCTAATTAAACATACCTGAACCAACTGGCTAAACTCTGCAGGCCTGTCGACCTCTAGAAACATACATTGGAGAGCCTTGGGTTATTAATTCAATAAGTACACTTTTGGTTCCTGAGACACAGGCATTAATATTTTGGAACAAAACATATGAAAAATGCAACAAACTGTAAATTATACAACCCTATTTACAATTATATCTTATACAAAGGTTTTATAATTTGTGTCAGAAGGGAACATCAAACCATGCAGTCTGCAAAAAATCTAAATGTCTTAATTTCACAGCGGCTTTTATTCCTTTATTTGATACTTATATTTTGGTTAAATATTTCCAGGTCACTTTTTAATATATAAGCCTTTCATTTAATGTACTATTTTGATTATTTGTAAAACTTGGACAAGACCCTGTTTTCAAGAGACCAAGATAATGTCTGTGCAAACCAAAGACCAGCTGTGTAGACAAGCTATTTTTGGGTGTCTCAATTTATCCTGATTCCTTAAAAAATAACCTGGGCTGTAGAAACATTTGTAAAGCCTGTAAATATTATTAAAGAATGTTTTTAAATTAAGATATACAAATAATGGTCTATGGTTCAAGTAATTTCCTTTTAACTTTCGAACTGTCAGCATTTTGGTAGTGCATTTACTAGTGTTGATTTTTAATGAAATCCTATTCCATTCAGCTAGATAAACATGGAGGACGACTTTATTAGCTGCTGCACTGTTTTGATTGAATTGTGTAATTTCTAAGTAACTTAGAGTCTTTAGGACCTCAGGCGGATACCAGGAAATTAAAGATGCTTTGTGCTGCTTAGTAAAACTGCCTATGTTGTCTGTGTATAATGAGTGAAAAGAGGGAGACAAGCAGCAGCAAAGAGTTTGTTGTTAAACTACCTGATCAACAGTAAATCAGCCTTTTTCATTACTCATTCCCCTGAGACAGATTACGCCCACAGGATTCCAAAGGAGTCCAAGCCAAAAATGAGAAGTGGAGTTATGATCAATTCAGCAACATGAATAGCGTGCACTAAAAATAGTGCATGCTGAAAAAATAATAAACAAAATTTTTAAAAATATATTAATTATTATAATCATGTTCACTTAATAGTGATGCTTTATGTAAATTCAGTTGTTACTGTTTATTGTTAAATTGTGTGTACTGTATCGTTTCTTATGCTGCTGTTGTTTATTGTCACTTTAAATTGAAGATTTACTTTGTGATTTGATCATTATTGTGGATTGTGTTTTAAGACTGATAATTCTGATTATTATATTCTGTTTCACTAAAGCTCTTCCACTATGTTGTGTGTCTGTAGACAGAACATCAAATTAAACATCAAATTAAAGTAGTAATGAAAGCAAACAAAAGGCAGCATTAAAGAAAATTAAAGCAGAGTGTTACACATTTATAAAACTGCTCATTTTACAAGCTGTGCAAATAACCACATTGACACAATTTATCATTTCAAGGAAGCAGGGACCCTTGAATTTACAGTGCAATTTAATAAGCAGCATTAATATACCATATGTATTTTCTTAAAGAGAAAATAAAAATAATATTTCAACAGTGTTTTTTAAGATGTTTTAATGGCTTTAGTACATTTTTTAGTAAATTAAAAACAATCTCATCTTTTTGAGTAAAATGAAATATGTGTTATAGTATGTTACGGTTCAGACAGGGTCTGTTATGTTTCAGACAAGGCAGGTTATCATTGTTGTGAATAGAGGGGTTTCTGTTTAGTTTAGAAATGGACTAGATAATTACAAGACTGTTAAATAAACACAAATTATGTTGCAAATGCCAATTCTCTCTTCTACAGTGTTAGGTCTATATGTGTTTATTATGTTGGCGACAGAGTAAACCTCCAGTCTTCTCTGTATTTATTTATGCATCTGTGATCATTAGACAATTGTCTTCTGAACTGTATATTGAAACCAGATGTCTGTGCAACACTATGGCCCATTTCAAACATACAGTCTTTATTGGTGTATTGCTGTTAACATATCATGAACAGGACCTTTTCAAAAATATCTCCTGGAAAAGTAATTCTGGTAATTTTCTGGTAATTTATCAGAATTGCTATTTGAAAGGGGTTTACAAATCACTGCAGTCCCTTTGCTAACCCAAACCCTGATAACAAGTGACAGTAACAGACGAGTGAGTAACAGAAAGTAACGGACGAGTGAGTAACAGAAAGTAACAGACGAGTGAGTAACAGAAAGAGATTTTCTCGGTTATGACCGTAACATCTGTTGCCTAATGGAGGGAACGAGACGTGTCCCTTATACCACAACACTGAACTGACCGCTGTATGACTAAGATGCTTTCTAGTTTCCTCAGCACAAAAACATTCACATCCTGATAGCAGTCATTAAATGGTCTAAATATATAATGTATTTATATAATTATATATCTTCTGTGGAAGGTGCCGGAACATGAAATGTTCGTCCGAACATGTCCTACTTGTCTGTCAAGCTTTGTATCTGCATACCTCTGCACACCATTATCCTGCAGTGGTGTTTGTGGGAACAAGTCACCTCTGAAAGTTAAGTTGCTGTTGGGGCTTGGGGCTTTTTTTCTGTTAATACTTAGGGGACATTAGCCATCAGTTGCTGTACTGTACATACATTTAACTACAGTACATCACAATTCCCCCACACAACACATACACATGCTGTCACATAGCTGTTTTATTTGAATTATTTATTTGTTTGGGTTTTTCATTTATGTAATAAAACCAAAACTGAGAAACTTTACATGTGTACTTGAGTTTTGATCATGTAAAGTTTTCATAGAATCTTGTTTATGTCAAAGCAGATAATAAAAACATTATGAGTAGTCAGATGTTACTTTTGTTTTTATTTTAATTTTAATCTTTGCAAACTTAGAAAAAAGTCGATTTTAAATAAAGAATGTAACAGAATATAAACATTATATAACATAATATAAACATTAGACGTTCTTTGTTGTGAAAGGTAAGATAGGCTAAATGGGAGGAGAACAGCTATTTCGCGCTTTGGCTGGAGTTTATATTCCATTGACACTACGAATGCCGTAACAGTTGTTTTGAAAGTGAAGCGGTGGGCAATTGAAAGGGTTTTAACAGAAAAGGAAAGTTCCCACGTCTGAGGAATATATCGCTAGATCCTTTACGCTTGAATGGCGAGTGTTGCGGATATGTTTAAACGTCATTTACAATCATGATTATTCTTGCTTTGCTGCTTTTGTGGGACGATGCATTAGTGCAGTGGATGTGGGATTTCGTCTATGAGAAACGACATACTTTCCTCATATCACCCCACTGGAGCGTCTGCGCAGCTTTCCTCGCTCACTTCATCTTCTCTGCTTTGTTCATGTTTCTGGATCTCTTGAGCCCACACGTATGGTGGATTCAGAAGTACAGGATCAGCGGTGATGTCATTGCTTTACATCAGTGGTTTCGATGCGCCGCTCGAATTTTATGGAAATACGCGATTGGCGTTTTGTCGTTGTCTGCGTTTTTTCTCTTTGTACGCCACACTGAGTTGCCAGAAAAGGCGCCGTCTTCTTTCTGTGCCCTGAGGGAATGTTTCTCCTGCATGCTCATGTTTGATACGTTATTCTTCACGTTTCATTACTCCATCCACAAGTAAGCATCACGCATCTCTTTCAAGTCATCATAGCTTCCACAATGCACAAATATATTGAGTGGAACTGACAGGAAAACAGTTTGGGTGTTGAAGTTTAAAAGTTATCCTATTGTATAAAGGGCATCAGTTGGCTTCTGCTGGGGCACTGTATCTGGGGTCATTCTTTGACCTAGACATAATACTGGAATATGACATCTGAGTGTAATATATCTGCAAAGAGTCAATTTTTAAAGAAGTGTAGCTCAAACGTAAAAGGTCCCACTGATCTGAAAATTGGGTTATTTGATATTTTATTTAAAATCACAGAACTCCCCCAATTCTTCTGAATATTCAGTGAACATGCACAATCCAAGTGGTCCATTGGAGTCGGCCATTTTAATGAGCAAGACACACCGAACTCTGAATTTATGAAACTCCGTCCCCAACAGTTCAACAGTTCTGTATTAGCATATGGAGTTTAGCGTGCAAATTTAATTGTGTAAAATAAAATAAACAACACTAACTGGCTGGACATAATGCAGCTTAATTATGTCAAGGGTCCATTTTTATTTAATTGTCTAACAGCTTTACATTTTTACAATATTCTATGCTAATATGTAATATATCTAGTTTGTATAATGAATCAAACCTCATCATTGCCACTTACAAATGAAATCATTGTGTTTTTTTTCCCAGAGTTCCTTGGTTGTACCACAACCTTCATCGAATTCATCATCTAAACCGGGACACGTTTGCTCTGGCAGCCCAAGACTCCAGTCTTTTTGAACTGCTGTTTCTTCAAGCCCTTGCCTTTATCAGTGCCATGCTGGTGGGCTGCCACCCTTTCAGTGAAATCCTTTTCCATGTGGTCAACACCTGGATGGCTGTGGAGGATCACTGTGCCTATGACTTTCCTTGGGCGCTGCATCGGCTGCTGCCGTGCTTTGCTGGGGCTCCACACCACCTGGCCCACCATCAGCAGTTTAAAGGGAACTTTGCCCCTTACTTCAGACACTGGGATTGTATCTTTGGGACATCCCTGGATATGACTGAAAAAAGCACTAAGGTGAACACAGGTTAATGGGTCATATATTGTGGCCTAATTTACCTGAGTTCATCCTAATGTATATATGAATGTAGTTCATTTTATACATTTTTCCCCACGTAAGACCAGAAATACATGGAAATGAGAAAGACTTCCTTTTATTTTCCTTTTTCCTGCTGTTTGCACATACTTTTATTTTTATTAGGGAATAACTTTGTGGAGTGCATTGTTGCCTTTATGTAAATAACAAAGTAAAAGTAGCCCACTTATGCTTTTGGAAATCATATATTTTATACAGTACTATGAGCATACATATATCATAATGAGTCCTCTATTAGGACTCATTCTGTCAGGGCAGCAATATTCTGCCACGTCATCCCAGCCAGTGTGATGTCAAATCCAGATCAAACGAGAAACATATGTTAGTGTCACAGGGACAGTTTCTACAAAGTTTTTCCAAGTGCTTATGAAGCTAACCCTAAATCCTTTATTAGCTTGATCTGGCTCTCAAGTTCATATTTTAAGAGTTGCGCAGGCCAAACAAGATCATTTGGATAGTGTGTTTGTTCATACAGTATGTTAAATAAGGCTAAAAGACCCATGATTACGTATGAGTACGATATGCATGGTTATTTAAAAAACTCTTTAAAATCATGCACGACTTCTCTACATCTTGCTAAACCTTGAAGGCCATATCACATCTGTATGCAGCAGCATCTCCAGGTGCTCTGCGTTATTCTCCTCCACTGTGCCAAAAAGCCGCATCCATAACCTCATTTTTTAAATTAAGTGTACAGCCTTCATGGGAACATCTGTAACCTTTTCATTTTCAGTATTGTTCCCCACAGAGCACTTTGGTGAATTATGAAAGATTTATTCATGCAGGCAGCTGTAAACCTGCTGGTACATTACAGTTGTGACAAAAACAAGTAAATTGTGTAGTAACTGTTAGTAAATTTCACAAAAGTTTTTAAGTCCTTGTGTTTTTTATATATTCCTCTTACCCCAGTGTTTGTTAGTCAGAAATTCTATGGAATTCTATTGATTAAATCAAAGTGAGAACAGTATATTGTCCTGCTAAGGTGTGCTACAGGAGGTATATGAGCCATTGCACTGTGCTGTACATTAAATACTATATACTATCATATATACTATGAATGTATATTAAATATTTTCTTAATACCTCTGTTACCGTGTAGTATTTGAGTATAACCAGTGTTATTTACAGGGAAAACAAAGAGGGTCCCTTTTAAGTGAAGTACAAAGTGCATGTATTCTTGTTTTACAAAACTAAGTCACAATATATAGACAAAGAAGGAATTTGAGACTTAATTTTGCCATTAAAAGACTAGAGCATCACTTGTGAGCATGACTGTTGAATGTAAAATGTATAGTGACTCATTAAATTGTGTAAATCATGTTTGTAAATAAGGAATCAAAAATAAAACATTAAAGGAACCTTTTAGCTTAATGGTGAGCATGTAATTACTACAGAAGGTATTTACCACACAGGCAGTCCTGTGAAATAGGCGGCCTTATGTCTCTTATGAGACAAAGAGGATTAAAGTAAGTAGTCTAGTGAAATTGAATGGCACTTTGTAAGGCTGCACATTTAAGTATTTCTCTCATTCTCTCTATTTCTTGGTGGCACCTGTGCTGTACTGTGAAAATGCTGCAACAGCATTATATATGTCACTATTCATTAAAATCCCCCTAAATGCTACAATTCCTGAACAATTTAATTACAATAGCACCTGCTATTAGCCTTCCTTTCATGACCTGCTTACTCCTTGGCTCATTTTTTAATTATGGATGCTACCAGAAATTTTTATATTATTAGAGAACCTTTTTTAAGAGCATTTAACATGAAGTAACTAGTACATTTGGGGATGAGATATGCATAAAAGACAGATTTAGGACGCAGTATTCCCAAGTCTCACTAGCTGGCTGGCTGTGTCCCCTCTAGGGTACTTTACAGACACCTAATGGAAAAGGTTGGAATATTTTCCATCTTGAATTCCAAAAAATGCCTGCCTTTCTATGAATAAATTCTGTTCTTTCTGCAGACAACACAGTGGCACCACAGGCTGCAGTATACTTCCTAGGACCCTCTTCGAAATCAAAATCATTTATTCTTTCTGTGATAGTGACAACAAAAAATGAAACAGGAATGGTTGACACAACTTAAGCATTATCAGTTTTCGGTGTCACAGTCTAAAATTGCATTATTGCTGAAGTGATGTGAACCTAAGATATTGAAACTCACTTGTTTTGTTATATATTATTATTATTATTTATTATATATTCATTACATCATTAGGAGGTTTATTTCCTTATGTGAGTATGCTAGTTAGTCACGTTAGTCAAGTATTACTATTACTGTCAATAATTATTTCATTGTGTTTCACTTTGATATAAACAAGCTTAGTCTCCTAGCACAGCTGAATGTTTTGTAATATTTTGCTTGTTAGACGTAGCAGTCCAGTTTTCCCTTCTAGCACTGTCAGCATCCAAGTGTTTCTGCAGTACTGTCTGCAATTGAGCCCACAGCCCAGCTGGTGGCTCTACACACACTGGTCATGAGTTTATTGCTTCCTACAGGGCACCTGCACTTTTCTTTCTGTGCATTAAACCTTTGAGTGTGTTAAAATGATGATTTCTGAGAATGCTTGTAGACTTCCTTAAAAACACATGTTGGTTCTTTAGCTTTACTGTTATAGACAAACTGGCATAGCTTTTTAATGCCCTCTGATTCAGAGCAAACCAGTTCACATTTCCAAATATGTTAATCTGACAAAGCAAATCAAGCATTAGCATATGGCATAGGATTATGTATTTTTGCAGGATTATATTTCCAAGGCCTGGTTCTCATGTTTTATTGTAAAATGTAAACAAAAGTGAAATTATCTAAGTACTTGAAAGGAGAGAGGTGAAAAGAAAAAAATGCACGTGGTTTCAGCCAACATGCACTGAAAACATGCTGCTTAATACAGCCAGGGCCTTCAATATTCACAAATGAACAGTAGATGGCAATCAAGTCTTTTGCATGAGGCCTTTCAGTAATGCTGTTGCATGTCAGTTTGATAGACAAAAGATTTGACATTTTATTTTATAAATCTAAACAAATAACTAATTACCCTTATAATTGTTTATTATGTCTTATAAACAATTGCCTGATAAATTAAATTTAGCTTTTACCTAAGTGTGCTAATGCTAATGAACACAAATAAAAGTGACCTTAAAACAAATAAAAAACAGAGACACACTATTTGAAGTACTAGGGAAAAAAACAACATTGTGTGCTTTTGGCTTTGACAACAATAGCACCATTTCATTTCTCACATTTACAGTAGAATACTATTCAAGATTTTCTTAAATAAGAACACATTAAACATTTATTCTGGAAAATTAGTAAAACAATTACAGATGTTCTTATTGTTACTAAAATACATTTAACACTGAAAAAATACATTAAAAAAATCTAACTTATATATAAAGTGTATTACAGTCAAAAAATGATCGGCATGATAAAATGCAGTTAGACATCTAGAAGATGGTGGCAACAAGTATTCAAAAATATACAGAAATTAGCACTATTTTACAGTACGAAATGTACCAAATTAATGCTTTAAGGTTTTAAATCAGTTATATAAATGATAATATTACAATTCTTTTGCAATCTAAGATGCAAAAGAAAGAAACAATTCCTTTAAATGCTTTGTTGGATGCAGTCCATTTTGAAGGTCACTACAATGCCCTATTCCCGTCATCCTAAAATGCCAACTCTAAAGCAACTCAGGGTTTTGAAATTCACTTCAACGTCACCAAAGTACAACGAGAAAAGGGAGGGAATGAATCACAATGATTTTCTTTAGCAAAAAAGGGAGGTAATTTTAGAAATATTTTTGTTGCATTATTTTATATAATTTATTGTAACAGTTAATATTTTTAAGCACAAAGCCAATGAAGTGAACAATAAAAAATTAGTCATGGAAAGTGTCTTGTGCATGTCCGTATGTCCGTGAACTCTTATTGGAACAAACTGAACACGTACTAATAATGGTTTACGCTAATGCCACTCGGTGGGTCCTGCATATGTTCTATAACAACCCGTTTGGGCATCAGGGAGGGAATATTTTTCTTGAGTATCTCCTCTGATAAATACCGTATAATTGTACCGTTCTTTGTGGTATCAATGATATCTCACCTGCATGTCCACAAAATCTCTCCAGACACATCTGCATGTATTTACAGACACACCTGCTGGCTAAAGGAGTGCTGGCGTCAGCCCATTCACTAATACTTGATGTCTTAATTCCTACCGGTATCTACAACAGATCTCAAAGTCCTCAGGCTGTTAAGTGGAATCTTCTTCAAAGAATTGCGACGTATGTGCTTTAGGACAAGTTTGCACGTGCTGTTATTTGACTGGTTGTTATGAGAAATTATTTTGTTTTGGAGCGTATCCAAAACAATGTCTTCTGTGCTATTTATGCTGATGACCTTGTGAACATCAACTTGAGTTACTGAATATCTATTGTCAAACTTGAAGCCTGTCAAAATACTGAATGTTGTCCTCAATAAAATATTATGTGCAATAAAAATACAGAGAAAGTGCACAAATATTTTGGCAATGTGAAATGTGACCTGTAAATAATTGACGCTGTTTGCAACTTCATTGAAATGGAAAGCTTTTAATAGAGGTGGCATATCCTATTGAAATTTCTTTGCACACTGCATGCACTGTCATGAAGTTATTCTGCAGCAATTACAGGACGCTATAGAAGTGTTAAATAGTGTTTAACCGACAGCTTCATCTAATCCTGAAAAAATGTTATTACAATATTTCAATATAGGACTAGTGCACTTTTGCAACTTGCCTCTATTTCAGTAGGTTCAGATTTTGAGGACTTGTTGCTCACAATAAAGACATTATTAAGAATTACATGTGGAATATCATGGCCCAATGATGTCAAGCTTCAAAGCAAACTGCAATATTAAATGTTGATGACATGATGAGTTTTGTTGCTAGTTAATTTTTGTATTCCAGTCAGCCACATCTAAAACGTAAAGCCTTGAGGCAGAAGATCACTCGCACAGTGTAATACAGGCTCACACAACAACCTGTGATTGGTATCACTATTCTGTGCCAAAAGTATCATCCCTGGCAACATTTTCAAAATGTTCGCAATCCAAAGCTTGAAACTGTTGTATGCACCTGTCATTAAAATCCAACTCCTATCTAATGCACAAATAATTTATAGTTTATTCATGTTTGGTGAATCTTTAGTAATAATTAAGTGTCAAGAGACGTCATTTTTACTGTGTCATGGAATAGTCATAGATGACTGTGTTGGCTTTGACAGCATATTATTGTACCTAGCAGTACTGGACAAACTTTATCAAAGTAAACAATAAACCATGTATTGCTAAGGTACTGAAAGGCAAAGATAAGTGTTAGCCATAAATCCAATAATGAGCTGAATCCATTCCAGTCTC
This sequence comes from Botia kubotai, assembly GCA_036877585.1. Classification (NCBI taxonomy): domain Eukaryota; kingdom Metazoa; phylum Chordata; class Actinopteri; order Cypriniformes; family Botiidae; genus Botia; species Botia kubotai. The sequence goes on from JAZGTI010012711.1 coordinate 14,107, forward strand.
TGGAGCTAATAGAAGCTATGTAACATGTCTGCTATGGTCAGCTGCATGCATGAAGTAGTAAACAGGTTCAAACTCATGCAAACCATGTTGAATATGACCTGCATCATTAAAATGCAATGCCAGCTGCTGGTAGAGAAAGAAAGCAGGTAGTTTTTAAAGCGTTCTATAAGTAAAACGGGAGTGTGTTTATACTCGTAAAACACCAAAGACAAACAGTAAAAACTGCGTTTATCAGTTAACCAATCAAATGTGTCACATCTAATAACTGAACTAAAACAAAGCTAAATAAAGACTAAATAAAGTTTTTAGTTTTTTCAGCTTTTTTTACATCTCAGACATATCACTAATAGAACCTTTAAACTTTAAAGAAGTTTAAAGAAGAGTGAAGTCCAAGTCTGGACATAGTGGGCTATTTGTGGGTATGATGCCTAAAGACCTGAATGTCTGGAACTCCGGGGTGCTGGAGAGGTGTTGTAGGTCCAGTTCAGTGCACTCTACTGGAGCATACAGCCTCAGCTTCTCCACTGCTCTACAGCACAGCAGGGCCCCATTGTAGACTGTCCTTCTACCAGAGTGCAAATGACATGCTTGCTGGAGAGGTCAAGTCAGGTCAAGAAAGATCAGGTGACTCTGTTGCCTGTAGGATGACTCCTTCTGCAAGATCAGTGTAAGTCTTGCGTCCATGCAGGCGAAGATTGGAGGTCATTGTTTCAATGATGTCATCACATGTGCAGGGGTCCCCCAATGGCAGATGAGGACCTTAAAATTAAACAGATCACTTATAAGAATATGCATACATGCATGTGTATTTGCTGCAGTTCAGTGTCAGACTGTGACCTGAATACTGTGACCAAATTATATTTCATTCTGATGCACAACAACAGATATGTAAAATATTGTTTCTTTTATTTCCATGGTAACTGACAGTGAGCTAACACTGCTGATTAGCATGCACTGGACCTCTATGAGAAAAACTAAATTGTTAGCATATGCTGAGAGTTTTATCTAAAATAGATGCCTGAGTCTCTTCTCCCAAAGAGATGTTGGCCATGTGGTGTATATAATGAGCTGCCGACAATTTTTCACCTTTACCTTTTGCACATCACATTGTGGGCATAATGACTATAGCTCACAGCCGGTCATATGCACACTCAGTTGATGTGAACACATCTGCTTCCTGCATCGCTGTGTGTACTGCAGTCATGGGAATCGAGGTTGCGTCAATGTCGCACTGACAGTTACCCACTGGTTATAAACACCCTGTCAGGAGAAGTTAAAAGAAATGTATAATGTTAAAAATAAGGTAAGTATTATTAATTATTATTGGTTATTATGAATGATAAAGTATGAATTATTATGATTAG
>JAZGTI010012712.1:0-15470 GCA_036877585.1 Botia kubotai
TGCGTTCAGCGAGAGCGCCGCTCTTCCTGTTTATCCCGAAACCGTCGCACCATAATGAAGTAGGCGTGCTCGTAAACGTGACGTAAGCGTGCTCCGGAACGAATGCTGAAACCCTATGTGAGTGCAGGCCAGAGGGGGAGTGGGGAGGGGGGACAATCGTACTCGGGCCCGGTTCACGGCAACCGTGCCTAGTGTGAGTACACCCTAACTGGTTGCCAGGGTGTGGCTATGAAGTTGTGATGTCACCATTTGTTGCCACTTGCTAAGCCAAGCGATATCAGCCCACCCCCAAGTCTCTATGACATTCTGACATGGAGCTATAACGTCACAAATTTAGCCCAATGTTAAGTTTATGGAATTTTTCACCCACTTTTCCGTATGCCCTAAAAACATTTTACACCGATCACTTATAAAAGTTATAGCACACCTCTCCTCAATAAGCCGGTCGATTTGACACCTCATTCATAAAGTTAAGATAAAAATACCACCTGCCAATCACTTATCTGGCAATACTTCTGGATTTGTGCAGCATTTGCGCTCTTGTAATCCGCACAAAAGATGGAGAGACGAAAAGTTTACATGACCATTTGGGTGTGCACCATCCCCCTAAATACAGTTCATTGCCAATACCATTGCGCACATTTGAACTTGGCAAAATAGCTAGGGACAAACTAAGATGAATAAACAAATAACGACTTTATCCATATTTTCGTTTTATGCACAAATTAAAAATGTGAACATCAAGTCGTTGTTTGTTTTGTTTTTGTAAAGAAATGAAATGTTGTTTTTTCGATTTGTGGATTCTTAATTAAAAATTAATTGACTGAATGATACACAGATTTTGCGAAACTATGTTAAACTGATTTGACATTGTGTGATCACCACGTGGGAGGCTTTCTGTCAGCCGTGGTTAGAAAAACAAATGTGTGCATTTAAATGTTATTTGTATTGTGATCGGAACAACTTCATTATGTTATTATTACATAATCAGAAAGAATAATTACTCTAAGTAACTGCACGGAGATTGATAGTAGGGCTGGGCGATAAAACGATAACGATATGTATCGCGATAGACACATGATCGATATCAATAAAAAATGTGTTCGATAAAACGTTCAATATTTTTTATTCTTCATCGGAAGAAAACAGAAGTTGCAAAGCAAGTTTGGTTGCATTAACAAAGGCATTCGCTCTCTGGTAACGTAGCAATGTAGGTTCACTCCCTACGCGAACAGCCAATCGTGCGAACGCGAACAGACGCGAACAGCCAATCATGTAACAGTATCAAGTTTGGTTGCACCATATCGTTGTCTCGTGCTGGTCTGCTGGATTCCTCTTCATAAGCAGAAAATGAGTGCCGCAGCGAGCGAGGAAATTGTAAATAAAAGAGGAAAAGTATGGCAGTTTTTTGGATATTATAAGTCTGACCGTAGTCAGACCAATGTCGTCTGCAAATTATGCAAGACCGTCGTCCCCGCCAAGACTGGTAATACCACGAACTTGATGTACCATCTTAGCCGCGCTCACCCTTTGGAGCCAGATGCCTTGAGGGGATTATGATCAGAGGAAGGTTAAGTTTAAAATAAAAATGTTTAAATGTAATATATTTTTCTCCTGGTCCTTATTTTAATTGGGTCATAAAAAAATATCAATAATTATCGATATCGACCGATATGAAAAACTGATATCGTGATACAGTTTTCAGCCATATCGCCCAGCCCTAATTGATAGCATGCATTGCACTGGGTGGTATAGTGTGTGTGTGTTGGGAAAAATTACGAAACCAGCTCAACATCACAATGTCTGTTAGCCATCAGCGATGGATGATGTCATCGTCTATCGACCCAACCCTATACCATATCTAATGAAAAGGCAAAACTTTCTTGGCCAACCAGCTTCATCAGCTATGCTTTGTTGGTGAACAGCTTGGCTATGCTAGTCAGACAGCTAGATCAGCACTTTACCATCAGAAACCCAGCTGACAAACCTAAAAAATATTAATTTATTTCAACAGGGATTAAAAGAAAGTTGGTTACTCTGAAAAGGTAACAATCATAACAAACATGCAAATTTCATAATGTATGGACATATATGGTCCTTGGTTCTGCAAGAAATTACAACCATTAATGACCACATATTAATCACAACTTATCCATTGATATTAATGTATCTGCCATACGTTTTTAATTAAAGCAACATTCTTATTCACTCAACATTCACTACATTCAAAATCCATCTTTGTTTTTAGATAGAAAAGAAATGCAAATCCCATTACCTTTCCCGACACCAATAGATTTTTTATTTTTCCTCTTTTTTTCTTTCAGTGGTGCTGGTGTTCAAGAGAAGCACCAACACGTTGTCAGATGCACAGTCCTTCAGAAAGACTGCAGTCTGAAGCTGTTGCCATGGCGCTGCATGATGCTCCATTTTATGTAACAGCACTACAGGACAGCTGGCTAACCCAGACCTTACTAGTACATACTTCCCATCAAACATATATAGGCATTGGGCCACCAGTCATTGTCTCATCTTTAGCTTGGTTTTATGGACAATAGAACAATGGCTGAAAGGTGAACCTGCCTATATCCATGACTATAAGCAGCTTCCCTGAAACCTGCAGCACATATAGCTGAATTCATGATTTCATGATGTTTGTACAAGCACTAACCCACGATATTGGTGATGTTTGATACTTCCTAGTCTATACACAAAACATTGTTTTCTAAACTACATTTTACATAAAAAAGTGTTTAATTCTGCAGTTAGGAGTCTGGAAATAAAATACAAACACACCACATACAATATAACATAATAGGAATTTAAAACAATGCTGTCTTTCAAAAATGCTCTTTTGACTAGTATTACTATGACTAACATATAAAATGTAAAACAGTATTACTTACTGTGGTTACTGTAGAGTAATGAATGTCAAAACTTCAAATCAATTACATAAATCAAATCTATTAGGTCAAGTAAACCCTGTAATAGCAATTATGTGGCACTTTTAGCTCATAAAAACTACACATGCAGGACAACACAAAGTCTGTGTGGACCACAAGGTTATAATTTCTGGAGAATGTTGGAGAGATAAGAGAAGGTTGAACAGGTTGAATCTAATAATGGAACACCAAAAGAAAGCGTTTTGATCTTTCATTCTTCTTTTGTAATAGAAGAGTTTGCTTTCAGAATTCATACGCCAGCTGTGGTCCAAAAACATGATTAAAACTATGTCTGTCCATTGGTCAAAAACTGTAATCAAATTAAGCGCATGATATGCCAATTAATCCAAAAATGTCCTCATTATTGTCCAAAAATGACATTATGGTTTTTTAGCTAAAGGAGAAATAAGGCCAAAAATATAAACCGAAAATGCCCCCCACCTCTCCAGTCATCATGTTTTAATGTTTCTCCAATGTCGGAGATAGCACGCATTTATCTGGGCGCGTTTTAAAGCTCAAATCCTGATTTGACATGCATCACAGTCTTCACATAGCTCACGTGGACTGTCATGCAGCAGGTGCTGATATCATTGAAGCCCATTTTAATCCTGTTTACATGACAAGACATACTGACACTTTCCATTTTGCCAGTTGTTTTCATTAAATTGATTGTGTCCCATATATAACTCTTTGTATTAGCAAATGCTGCTAAAATTTTAACTTGACTACTGTTTTGCATATAATAATTATACAGGCTAATATTTCTGAAAATGTATATTATTTAGATGTTACATTTGATTCTGTTGTAAAAAACTAAATGAAAAATAATAATTAGTATTGTTTTAAAATATTCTTTGTCCAATTTTGGTTAAAAGTTTAATATTAATACATATCTTAAAAATAAAATAATATTAAAGACTTTTATAAATATGATTATAAAAATAATTTACATTTATAGAACAATTACAAATAATAAAAGCTGCAAAATTATTTTGTCCATGGACTAACCACGAAATCATTTACATTAAAACCAGGAATGTGTATTAAACTAATGGGGACATTTTTGATTTCACAATTTTTAAAACTAATGGCTTTCCTTGTCTGATCTATGTATCACTTCATCTCTGTGATAACTGTCAGGCTTTCAAATGAAGTCTTACTATCTAAATTGGGAGGAGGTACAGCAAACGGAGTTGAGAGGGAAACCAGCCCCTCTCTAGTGCTGCTGTGAGGAGGGAGTTTGAGGGACAGAAGTGTAATTACCAATTACCACGGGAGAGGGGAACCCAAAAATGCCAATCCCATGCCAAAAATGACTCTCTGCAGAATGACTTCCTATACTAGACAGTTACAAAGGCTAAACACTGACAAATGGGGGGTATCACCCTAGAGGTTACAGACGCACATGGAGCAAAGACTATGGAACCACAAGCCACAAATCAGGCCGAGACTGAGGAAAAGATGTTGACATATTTAATTTAGTGATAGCAGAGTGAATGAAAATGCAGAAGTAACTCAGTTTGTCACAAATTTTTATCAAAGCCCTGGTGTTGCACGATATACAGATACTAGAACAGTACCGCTATACCTTGCTGTTAAAAATGGCACAATTTCAAATTTAACTTTTAGTATCAATATTTTAAGAATGACAGTATTTTAGTAAGGGCCGTATTTCCTGTTTCGCGTTAATGTGTGCACAACGAGGCAGTGTGCGTGCGCGCAGTGCTCCCTGCAGTCACACTGGGCATGTTACATTTTCTTTCCTCTCATACACTCTGCAGCTTTAGCTGTAATGGAACAAGAATAATGGCGGCAAATATGTGCTTGTGCGTATGTTCACAGCTTGTCAACAAAGCAGATGCACAAAACAGCATTATTTTAATAAAAAGACTAATACAACTGTTAGGACAGCTACACGGCTTAGCAAAGTATCTCGCCGACAATCCCAACCCTTTAAAGAATTTAAAGAGCAACTGGTAGTGAAAGTTACTGATAACATTAACCGACATGCCTTTAAATGTAAGTCAAATGTGAAGCTTGCCAGCTGAGGAAAAAAAAAACTGTATTTGGTAACCCCCTTTACAATAAGGTTTTGTTATCAATTTGTCAATAATCAATTTGTTTTCATTACTTAACTTGCACAGCAGATATGGGACTCACCATGCCTCACCATGGCAACAATTTGTCCAATGTTTTCTCCTTTATTCTGACCAAGTTTGGGTAAACATACGGGGACTCTTTTAACTCTGTTTTAAGTTACACACTTCCTGTTGCCAGTTGGTGGCGCTAAAAGCGTGACTCACAATAGCCACCTCGATGTCATCGGTCCTCAGGACAAAACGTACAGGTTAATTTAAACAAAAACACTCAATTCACGAAGCACATGATCCACTTCCTGTTTCTATTTTCTGCCATTAATTTAATGCCTCACCATGGCAACATCATTCGAGATATCAAAAATCCCTTTACTATTTAGCATCATTAGTGTCTTGGCATACAATTTGCCAAATTTGGTGACAATCCCATCAATCCCACCAATTCACTTTTTTTGAAAGCCGATATGTTGGCCGATACATCTATACCCCAATTTTTAAATACTTTTTGGGAGCCTAATTACGAAAAGATCTCATTATTACATGCAACATCCCAAACACTTTAACATAGACAATCTAATTTTAACACGTTTTAATAATTTTACTTTCTCATTACCAAATTTCATAAAAAAAAGTCTTACAAATAAATAAAATAATGCAAAACAAGTCATTGGACAAGTAAAGAATCAAAATGCAATGTGCCATGGATCAATAAAGCGGAATAGCCTCTGCACAGAAAATAATGAAAGGATTTTAATTACTAAACCATATTGTTGATAAAAATAATAGCAGAAAAATAAGTGGTTGTTATTATTAATAATGCATCGATGATTTTGAAAAAGTAACAAATTCATACCAGTTTTAAATAACAGCATTGCTGTTTGGGCACTGTAGCGGAATAGCTGAATATATATATATATAAACTATAGATATAACTTTAAGTTAAGTGATGAGGAAAGCATGTTAGTTAAATAGCACGCATCTAATTTATCAACTTTATCGATTAGTTGCTGCAGCCCTAAAAAATGCACAAAAACACTTGAAACCTGGCACACGTCGTCGGCCATTAGACATATATACATGCCGCACTTGGACTGTGTATCGGTCTTGTCTACCCGAACAAATTACGTACTGACAGCCCCTAGGTCCATCCAACAGGATGATGGTTTTCAGTTTTCAGTTTCGATTTCGAAACTTGATGTACTAATACTCCTCTTAAGGATCTCATGCGATCACCAAATCTGGTGAGCATCATGCCAAGACATTGGAGATTCAAAACTGTAAAAGGATTTATGATATCTCCAATGGTATTGCCATGGCAAAGCGGTAATTTATGGCAAAAATAGGAAACAGAAAGTCTCTAATATCTACAGTATGCATTGAGTAATTTATGTTAAACTTGGGGAATATGTTAGTTGTGGTGAATTGATGACATTGATATGACTATTGTAAGTCACAGTCATAGCGCCACCAACTGGCAACAGGAAGTGTGTCTCTTAAAGCAAACTATAATATAGTCCACTTACATTTAGCCAAGTTACAGAAGTTATGAAGGGCCCTATTGTTTTCCCTATGATTATGTTTTTTAAAGGATTTTGAGCCCCTTAACATGCTTAAAAACACTTGAAACTTTGCACACACTTAAAACTCAAAATAATCAATAATTGCAGACCTAGTGACCTCAATCGAAAAGCTGCTTCAGAGGCGGAGCAAGTTATTACATTTTGATGACATGGACAAGCATTAACCCTTTGACGTGTACGATCAAACGGGTGTGATCATTCTTGGTTGGGCTCAAGAGCATACGATCACACCGTGTTATTAGAACATTCAGTGGTCATGTGATCACCTGCTAAATTCAAACTGTGTTCAAACCTGCAATGGCGGTAAACGAGAGAGCAAATCTCTCAGCGCTTATGTGTCACAGTTGTTAGCGCTGCAGTCACGTAATGTTTATTTGTTTCTTACATTTCGAATTATGCTACACGATCACAGATAAATAGAAACACAAATACGAGAAATAAACATATAGAAGTTCAATTTTAACATTTATTTGTATAGCGCTTTTCATATACATCATCTTCTACATAGCGCTTACTTCTATATATAGCCTATACTTTATATGAAACGGAGGCAAAAGCATCTTTCAAACAACACGTTGTTTTTTTTATTTACATTTCATATTTCATTCATCACAGAAGTAATAGGAAAATATATATCGTTTATACATAACGGAGGCAAAACAAACCTTTCAAACAACGTGCGGTTATGTTTTATTCCTGTCAATCGATTGTGTAGGTAATTATAAAGTTTACTCTTTTTCTCTCTCAGTTCACCAGTGGATGAGCATGTTTTAAATCAATTTAAATGTCTCCTGGACAAATACCGGTGCCCGTGATAACTTAACGTGAACATTATAAAAGTTTGCACATATTTAACAATCGGAAAATCTTTCATTTAACAATGCATGTAAATCAATATTTTCAATATTTCAATATTAATATTTTGTATGAAATATACACATTATGTGTATACTTGTGTATATAAATATAAGCTGCAGCCCGCCACTGTGTAATGTCACGTGACAAGCTTTATGCATCTCCATGGTAACTTGAAGGTGATTCATTGCAAAATAACGGTCGCAAAAAAACTCACGTGTGAAAAGGTTAATGAATTGTGCACAATAAGGCCAGAAAGTAGCATGCATACTTTCTTATACAAGTATATTATTGGGTAAATCAGATTAATTACAATATGCACATATCACTTATAAATCGGGCCATACTAACTTTAAAGTTCCTAAAATTTCCTATTACGTGTTTTCACTTTCAGGGTCAGTTAGTAATGCTGCTGTTTGTGCATAAAAAACATGTGCAAAGTTACAAAGTTCACTGTAAAGAAAGATAACAGAAATTGCTTTTTAAAAAGTACAAAGAACGGCTTGAACTTAAAATATTTGTTGTGATGTCATAACCAGAAACCCCACCCCGGAAATAGACCTGGAGAGAGACCTGGTTGCACTGCTTTCTAGTGTGGTTGTTGCCATGGTGAAGAGAGTGTTTTTCCACCCTGATACTTAAACACCTTTGTTCAGCCTTCTTAAGACAGACTAATGTTGACTGAGCTGCATGCTCACTTTCACATTTGTAAGGCTTTCTTTACTATCCTTATTCTGTGTGATTCACAGACTTCAGGTTTATAACATTGCATCTGAAATGTATAAGATAAAATAAAAAGAATTCTCTGTGAATAGCCTGTTCAAGTCAGGCTTGCAAAGGTGCTCCTTGTCGAGCCGCTTGTTTCATTACCTAAACCGGGCTCAAAGGCAAAACTGACGCTGCTATTATTGCTTATGTAATCAGAGTGAATAGCAGAGTGAGGTTTGCACATGCATATCTTTCACACACTAGCTCTGTTGCGCTTGTGACCAAGGAAAGTTTCAGGATGGAGGGGCTACACAGAATCTGAAACTAAACATTCAGCATAGACTGGAAACAGAAGTGTTCATGTAAAATATGTGACAAATAGTGTGTTTTTTGAACAATTAAGCAAGAAAACCTATTCTAGCGTACCCCAAAAACAAAACTGAGAAAAAAGGCATAATAGGACCCCAAAATCTTTATTTAAAAAGATGTGGAAAATAACAAAATCTTAAGACTTTATTACAAACAAGATCAAATATCTTCAACTGGTTTAGCCAAAACATCAATAAGCAAAAACAGCTTTTGCTGCAAAATGTAGATTTAACTTTAAATACTTAATCTCAGTCTTATTCAAGAGTAAAACAAGCATGATGCAAGTGACGCAAGTTATCTGGTACACAACTGCAATTTCCTGTCAAGTGTCACTACATAATGCTTTCATTATTTGTTTTTAAATCGCATGTCAGTTCTGCAAAGCATCAAATGCCACAGGTTAAATTAGCATGCATCCTGAAACACTTTAAAGACATTAAAGCTTAAGCATATTATTCTATTTAAACACCAGGACACTGTTGTTGGTCTATTATACTTTTGTTTAAGAAAAAGGTGAATACAGAAATGCATGGTCAATTTAGCAAGCAACCCCCAAGCACAGAGACCTATAACTTATCCCCATGATCCCACCATACAGAGAGAGAGAAAAACAGTTTCAGGAAGTAGAGCCAACAGAGAAGTCGAGTATAAAATCTGAAGTGGAATTTAAAAATGGATTGAAGGGATTATATGATGGAACAGATCAAACTGACCTTGTGGTTCCTTTCTTTACAGGACCAAAATTAAATTCTTACTGCTCCATAAAGATTTAGGCCAAAACTATGTGACAACATGAAGACTAAAATAATAACATGATAAATAGCTTTTTTAGTGGTGCTTTATTATTGATTTTTAGATTTGAATAAACCCTTAACCCCAAGTAAACTTCATAAAACAACTCAGTTTGTAACTCAGTTTGCGCTAAAGACATGAGACCTCAAATCATTATCCTAACACTCTGGCAGGGACTTTTTTATGAGCACCACAAATGTCTATAAAATATAGTTGTTTCAATGGTTTTATACTTTGAAAATGATCAATTAATAAAATGCATGCATGGTTCTCATTTGCAGACAATGACATTACATCTAAACGTTTATAGTTTGCTCCTAAGCTCATAGGGGCACCGCTGCTTTTCTAAATGTAAATAGCTCAAGGCTTTTGAGTCAATTGAAAGTTACATCATACAAATCTATCACAGATGTATTAGAAAGGATGAGATCTCAACAGAGATCTTCATCGACAGCTGCCCATGCTTTTTGCCAGCTAATCTGCTTCAATGCATTTCTTTATATGTGGAATGAATACAATCTGGGACTAGTTGCATATAATGCGACAAGCAAAAAAAAAAAGATCTCTTCCATGTTAAATTATGTTCTAGCCGACCCAGCCATAAGATCGACAAGCATCACTACTACACTATTTTGTCAGTCGCTTGGTTTCTATGTTGTTGCACTAAGAACCCCCTCCCCCACTTTAAGCTTATTGGACCAAACTCTTGTTCCACATGCATTTCAAACATAAAATATGGATGAGAGATAGACTTGTTGTTAGTGTGGACAGAAAAAGAACTTTCAACAACAATGTTGTGCTGTCGCCCTTTGTCCTAACCAGGCAAAATGCAACAGCACAACTAGACTAGTACAATTTCAGTCAGACAGAAGCATTTACATGACCATTTAAAAATGTTGAATTATTGCTTTAGTCCGACTAATACCTAGTGTGTGTAATCATTTTTTTCTGCATTACTTCAGAAGTTAAGCCGAACTTACTTCTTTCTCTGTCTGGGCAAAGACAAAACTGGTGCAGTGGATAATGCGTCCTTACGAGGGCGGCCACGGGGCCGCTTATCTGTGGGGGCTGGACTTCTAGTGGGAGTGGTTCCAGAGCTGCAAGGGAGTTGTGAGGGTCCTTTGTCAGAGGGCTCCAGACTTTTCTCCTCTGATGACATTCTGTGACAGAAAAAAAAAATGCAATGACTTTTGTAGTGATGACAACAAAAAATCCTGCAGACTGTGTCGCAAATGATTATATAACAAACCCCATGCTATCCAGAATGTAAATGTTAAATGATTTCCAGGAAAGCTTTTTACACTGCATGTTTTCCACCCACTTTGCAACAGATTTACACCTTTTAAATCACATAAACATTCACAAACCAGAAAGGCTTTAATTCCTATTTTATTAAAGACCACTAATGTCAGAGAAGAAATAAGGTTTCCCTGAGGTTTCTAAAACAATATTTTTATACGCTTGTATAACTTGCTCATTGTGGGGAGTCCACATAACTCCTACTCACAACTGATCAAATTTATCAAAACAAGCATTTTGACGTTTATTAGTTCCAATAAAACAGACCACACAATCCTACAAAGATGTATTATGTTAGATGCAAAATAATTATTCCACTGCAAAACACATTTTTTACTCAAATTGAAAATGTTGAATATTGAAAACTGCAACAACTGAAAATATGATTTCATTCAATGGTTAATTGTTGGTTCACGATAGTTCATTGTGCATTACCTAATGTTAACAGATCCAACTTTTTTTTTTTTAAATGTATTAGTAAATGCTGAAAGAACATTAACAAAGATTAACAAATTGCCATTTAAATATGATCAGTTGCTTATGTTAGCAAATATAACCTTATTGTAAAGTATTAACTAAAACAGAAAATAAATCAGAAAATTCCTACTAGTGCCTACTATTTCTAATTACATTTTTATTTTTTATTAACGATTTAACAGAAATAAAAGCAAGATAAACTCCAGAAATCCATACATTCTCACTAAATGTCAGTTCTGAACATTTTGCCAACCTACAATAATTGTTGTATAAAAATGGCCTGTTGCCTTCCTAAACTAGTTAATTTCTGTTAACCATTTCAAATTGCTCCATTTTTTTTAAACATGATCCTAACGTTGAGAGTGACACAATGACAAACCAAGTTTTAGCTGTTATTGCATTCCTCCTAAATGCGGTGCATATTGTTAGCTGCTGCTGCCAGATCCACAGTGCTGACCCTCGTGACAGCTCTGCACAGTGCCAACAGAGCCCTGCCAACCTGTCCACTCAGCTGACGAGGCATACTGCCAACGGGATGCTGTCTTTTCCGGGAACTACGCGTGATCCCGCCCTGAGCTGTACTCATTGTATCAGTCCGAGTAAACAATTAGACCTCAAAAGGTTGAGTCAAACCCTGTGTGCTTTACAATTAGCCTGTGCAAACATAATTGTTTGCGGCACTTATTTAAAGACCCTATACAATAGCTTGACATGCACAATTTTCTTGTTCCTTGTTGATGCCTTTTAAAACAAGAAGTTGGGGACACATTAAAAGGTTGCCCTTTTATTCTTTTTAACACAACCAACAGGAACAAAGAGCATTTTACAAAAATATGTATAGGCCCATCTGTGCAGGATGAGTCATCAATACTTCGGTCCATTTTTCCAAAGTTTTAAACACGTACATTCATTTAAAGGAAAGTCCACAAAAAGACAGATGACCTCAAGCAAAAATGGATTAAAAGCACCAAATATCATCTTTTTTTAAATCATGGGGTCTTTATAAGATATAGAACAATACATTTGCCAACTACATAATACATATCTGAATCAATCATTTAAAGACGAAGTTTTTAAGCTTTTCCAAAACAGAGAATGGTTGGGGAATGAAGACAAAATTAAAAAGGGAGACAGATTTTTCTCTCTCTTCACTCAATTAAACAGCAACTCAGCATCCATAGAATGATGATTCTGCTTAATCATCAAAATTCATCACATTCCCTTTGAGTTATGCAGCTTTAACCGGTTTCATATCCAAAGACTCACAATATTTTAGCAGCACTATATGCATCCACATGTACATTGTATATTTGCTTGCTGAAATGCTTAAACTGTATTCTACAATAATGTTCATTTTATTGATCTTGTATGCTTGAAGTTGCTTTTGATTTGCACCTATAATTATCTATGGTGTTGAAGAAACATTAATCTATACTGTAAAAATGTTCTGTCAGGTAGCCGAAATGTGTTTGGTGTGGTAATATCTAAATTACCTGTATTAATTACTAATATTCAAAATGACCAAATCAATCTTACTCTAATTAGTTACACCATCCTGAATCATTCTAAATGGCAAGAGCAGGTAGAAATGGACTCCAACATACTTGACAACAGCAAATGTTAACTTTTTAGTGTACTGTACTCCGTGAAACTGTACTATGGTCACTACAATGCATTTCCCTACATATCAAAATATACATCTCAGATGATTTGATATCATAGCACATGCAATAATAAATCCCAACTCGGAAGGATTGCCCTGGTGAAACAACAGAAGCACACAAAGCAAGAGCTTCTTTACGTGAGGAAGCATGTCTAGCTTTTGCCTTTGTTCACTTGTCTCCAAAGCTTGTGTTTGCGAGCGATATGTGCGCAGAGTGCCAATAATGCCAATAGTACCATGAAATACTCACAACATTTCCCTTGTTAAATACTTATTTATAATGATGGAAAACTGTATAAACTGGCGACTGTGTAAGACAGATGGCACCGCTCAGGGAGTCTAAAGACTGAATGCATCACTTCTGTCTAAGGACGCAAATTTGTTAGTGTTTAATGCGTGCAAAGTACTAACAAACTACATTCTAGCGGTGTTACTTTGTAAAGATGAGTGAGGACAGGTTATGTGTTTACAGTGCAGGCCTTCCTGCCGTGTTGGTTAACGTGGGGGTGGGGGGCAAATACAGTCGCCTATCCATATAGCGGCCGATTAAAGGCAGCATATGTAATGATGCAGGATTATTTAGAGATCTTTTAATGGTTTCGGACAAAATAAACTTAGTTGTAGAATAAGATAATGAAATGGTGCCAGCTCGGTAGAAATAAAAGGTTTGGTATGTAGAAAATCGATTCGAACGACAGAAAACATCTCGCAAACGATTACGAGAAACACACATTACACACTCGTCGATCGCCATTTACTTACCTCTTGGACCCTAGCGATTTTTATTTATTTTCTTCATGACAAGAACCGTCATATATTTAGTGTTTGTGGTGCTGGGGGTTGGGGAGCAATGGACCACTATGCCTCAGGAAAATAAGCCAAAGTGACAAAGCAAGATCTTCTGCAATTTTGTATATGTATTCCCGTAAAATCCACTTTTATATCCGAAAAAAGAACGATGCGTAATCCATAGACAGAAAGCAGCCGCTTTCCCTCGGTTTGAATGGATCACTTTTCTTTATTCCGCTTCATCCCACACCGCCAAATCCTTACGGGTTTCATCCTTTATCCAGTAAGGCTGGAGCGAAAACAAATCATACCGACCGCTATCTGAGCTCTTCCGAGTGCACGGCAGGAACCGATTACTCGCCACATTCGGGAAAATACAACCGAAAATATCCCAAAATGACGAAAAGCCGAAAGCAGATTTCGCTTTTAAGATTTCAATCCCTGGTGATTTCGAGCAGCTCGCGAAACAAGCTGAATTTTCGAGAAACACTTTAACACAAAACACATCAAGATGGTTTCCTTGCCGTATTAGCCATGCATACAATACAAATGCAAAATTTTGACGCGGCGGTATACTGGAGAACAAAGTAAAAAATTACATTTCAGTAATAATACAAATGTTAAAGTTGTAGCTCTCACTCCATGGTAGCCATATTTGAGTGTAGCCGAATCACGCCCTGCAAGCGATACCATTTTAAGTAGTGCCCCAATATTAAGTGCAGTAATGTAAAAAGTAGCACTAACTTATTTGAAAAAAACATTTTATTATCCTTCATAATAACAATCATATGTATTTTAAAAACATGTGCTCTGGTTAATAAAACCTAGTGAAAAATAAAAAAAATAAACTGGCCCAGCGGAGTAATATATTGGATAACTCAGCAGGTGAAGCGACTTTTTTCCACGCACAAGAACTCTGCAAAATGCGGAACGGATTAGTACCAAAGAGGAATTCATAAGCGTTAGTGTTTTTCCTGGCCAAGAGGTCTTGTGATTATATATATATATATATATATATATTAACCCATATTTGGAGTCATTTGGATTACTTTAATGATATTTTAATGTGCTATTTGTTGCTTCAAAACGCTGAACCCTAATCAATGCCATAATAAAACTTAAGATATTATTAGTGGTGCTTGCGAAGCAAATCATCACTATTATTATCCGACATCATCGTCTTTATTTTCGCTACTCATCTCGCACGGTTTGTCATAGACCCATGAATGAGGTGGTGTTTTAGCTCCGCATCAGAATGTCGTATAGATCTGGGGGTGGGCTCAGATCGCTCGGCTTAGTAAGCACCAACAAATGGTAACATTTCAACTTCATAGCCACGCCCTAGCAACCAGTTACAGTACCCTAGCAACCACCCCACTGACTTGCATTTATAAAGGTGAGAAGCATCAGAACATCATAGAGACAAGTGGGTGGCCTCTTTTGACTCAGACTGCCAAGCAGTCTTTAATTATTACTATGGAAACTGTCCAGCCATGCCCTAGCAACCAACATGAATTAGCTATATCTCAGCACCAGAACATCATAGAGATATGGAAGTTGGCTCTTTTGATTAATATACACAGCCGTCTATTATTTTTACCCTGTTAACTGCCTAGCTACACCCTAGAAACCATTTACGTACCCTAGCAAACATGTAATAAAATGAATAAGCCATATCTCACCAGTAGAAAACTGTAGAGACATGTGGGTGGTCTTATTTGACTCGGGCTGTCAGGGGGCTTTAGGTATTGCCCTGGTAACTTCCTGACCACACCCTAGCAAACCATTTACATTTACATTTACATTTTTTTACATTTAGTCATTTAGCAGACGCTTTTATCCAAAGCGACTTACAAATGAGGACAGGAAGCAACTTCGATTACAATAAGAGACAACAGTGAAT
>JAZGTI010012713.1:0-15470 GCA_036877585.1 Botia kubotai
ACAGAAAATTAATTCTGTGACATGTGAAAAGAAAAGAACAGATTATACTGCTCAGAATTCTTCTCTTTATCCTGTTAGAGAACTGCAATGTGCCAAGGTGGACTTCGACCTGGACTCCTGGCCTCACCCCTCCCAACAAAAACCACAACCTCCGTCTTACAGCACTGCTGCAACGGCATCTACAAACCCACTTACCAACGATTTACAAGCCCAGGTCATCAAACCGCAAAAAGAAGAACAACCGCCAGCCCCTGCAACGGTTTCAACAGCACCCTCAACATCCAAACCAAGATCAGATGGCGTAAAAAAAGATGAGATATTCTGCAAACGGCGTAAGAACCAGATCGAGATCTATTGAAAGACTGACCCTTGACTTGGACAGCATGGATGAGGATGACTCGGAGGAAAGCGGAGAGCACATAGCAGCATTCCCCCATGGTTCAAGTGGCTGGACCGGATGGAACTGCGATGGTCTTCCGACCATGGAGTGAGAGAGACTTCGAAGAGGCTATGTCACTCCTGCCTCACTCCAGAGACTCAGGAGAGAATCAGACAGTATGCTTTAGACGCTGAAAGGTTGTTGGAAGAAAAAGGCAGAAGAAAAGGAGGAAAGGAGCTTCAGCTGACAGCTTTGTCTATGTATAGAGGTGAAGGACGAAGAATGAATAACAGGGAGCGACGGTGGGGACGTGGAAGGTGACAAAGACAGTCTCAAATCGATCCAGATGCTTGCTGGTACTGCAAAGAGCCTGGACATTGGAGAGTAAATTGTCCACATTTGATCAACCAAGCAGTGGCTGTTTTTGCAAAGCAGAAAGCGAAAGCGGACTGACAGCAGAGATTTGTGCACCAGAGAGCAGAAAAGAAGGGGGGAGCCGAAAGAGAGGTCCACCAAGGCCATGCAGAAACAGATAAGAACCAAACACACACACACTCTACTAACCCAGCTAACTGCAATGAAGAACTGCTTGCTCTGATACACAAACATATTGCAAGATTGGAAAATGATGCATTTTCTTGTGACAAAAACGTAGGCACATATACTCATTTAAATGATTTAGCATATAAACAAATGCCACAGGTTAGATTATGGGTAAAGGGAAATGACCTTTCTTGCTGATAGTGGAGCTGGCCACTCCGTAATCAGAATGAATGAACTAGATCCAATCCCAAAATTAAGTGGGAATTATGTGTGGTTGACTTCTGCATCGGGTCATACAGTGAGGGAAAGTTTTACTGCACCATTGAGATGTGAAGATGAAAATGGCATGAGCTTTAAGCATTGTTTTTTGGTATCAGAAAATTGTCCTCAAAATTTGTTGGCGAGAGATTTATTGTGCAGACTGGGTATTTCTTTACTGTCCAGTCCAAATGGGATTCAAGCGGTCCAACGGCAAATTTAAACTCTGACCGCGGTTCAAGAATCACCGCTGTATGTTTATCAATGGAAATTGCAAAATGATGAGTTATGTGAAAAGCTTGTCAATGCTGCAAAAGACAGAGTTTTACCCAGTTTTTAAATCATGCCATTCTCTGATTTGCATTGCACAGCACACATATCATTTGGAAGACATAAGATGTTTGAACAGAGATGGTTTCAATGTACAGACACAATAAACCTAAAATGGTTAGGTTGGACAAATGTGCTGTTACTGTTGAATTGAGAGATGAACAGCAAAAGTTTTTTGATGTTGTGGACTCTCTTCCAAGTGTCATTGTCCAAAGGGGACGGTGACCATTGTGAAGACATTGGTCCTTTTGTAAAAGCGTTTTTCATGTGAATTGGATGCAGACGGTAGAGGGAAACGTTGAATACAACCCAATGCTGTCTGCATACCGAATGTATTTAAATGAGCCTGCTGTTGAAGCTGTGCACACAGACTGTGTGAGTGATTGCGCAATAGCAGATCACTGTTTCCTCACAGAAAGTCAAATGGCAACCATTCCAGCTCTTAAAGAGGTCCCAAAATCTGTCTGGGCCTCATCTAAATTTGATGTGGGACTGATAAAAAATTGTGAACCAGTCCAAATTGTTCCAAAGTCTGATTATAGACCATGTAAACCCCAATACCCCCTCAAAAGAGGGGCTATTGAGGGAATAAAACCTGTTTTTGGATCACTAAAAGCAGCTGGAGTAATTGTAAGTTGTGAAGACTCACCTGTGCGTACACCTATCTTCCCTGTTAAAAAGATAAGAGACGCAGGCCAACCAACTGAGTGGTGGTTCGTGCAAGATCTGCAAGCAGTAAATGAAGCAGTTCAGGCATGGGTCCCAAATGTCCCAAACCCTTATACAATTTTGTCACAAGTGCCGGGTGATGCAGAATGGTTCTCAGTGGTTGATTTATCCAATGCTTTCTTCTCTGTGCCAGTTCACAAGGACAGCCAATTTTGGTTTGCCTTCATTTTAATGGTAAAGCTTTATATTATTATTTTAAGCGATTCTCTGTACCCCTGGCACAGTCTCGTAAAAGTATACTTTTACGAAACTGTGCCAGGGGTACAGAGAATCGCCAACAATTTATAATGAAGCACTGAGAAAAAGCTGAGTTTGTCAAAACTGCAGTTTGCAAAAAGGTAGGTGACATTTCTGGGTCATGTCATCACTAAACATGGTAAATCTTTGTCTGAATAACGAAAAGAGGCTATTCAAAAGATTCCAAAGCCTCTCACTAAAAAGCAACTAATGTCATTTTTGGGCATGTGTTCGTATTGTTGAACGTTCATTCCAATTATGCTATTGAAGAACCACCCCTGAGCGCTTTAGTTCATGGGAAAGGCTTACAGCCACATGATAGGCTGACATGGATCCCAGAAGCACAAAGAGCGTTTGAGAGATTAAAAGAACTGTTACAAACGTCACCAACTCTCTGACTTCCCGATCCAGAGAGAAATTTTGTACAAACTGTTGATGAGAAAAATGGGTTCATGACTTCTGTTCTGTTACAGGATCATGGGGGAAAAAGCTGAGGCCTGTGGCGTATTTTTCAAGTAAACTTGACCCTGTAGCAGCAGACTTGCCAAAATGCCTGAGAGCTGTTGCATCTGCAGAAAAAGCTATTTTAGCTTCAAGGGAAATTGTTGGGTATTCTGAGGTAACTCTGCTAGTGCCACACGCTGTCTCTATGATCCTGTTGGAACGGAAAACATCCCATTTGTCTGCTGCCAGATGGCTCAGGTATAATGCAATTTTGTTGGAAATGCCAAACATCACAATAAAACGATGCACAGTGTTAAACCCTGTCACACTGCTCCCAACAGAGCAGTATGGTGAAGAACATAACTGCGTTGCAGCATCGGAACAGGTCTGTACACCAAGACCAGATTTAAAAGAAACCCCTTTAGAGAATCCTGATTTAATTTTATTTGTTGATGGTTCAGCTTCTAGAGATCCAAAGACTGGCAAAAACAGAGCAGCTCCCCGTGCATTGCTCTGCACAAGCGGCTGAATTAGTAGCACTGACAGAGGCTTGCAAAATTGCTAAAGGACAAACGGTTACCATTTACACAGATTCTCGTTACGCTTTTTGGCATTTGTCATGATTTTGCTGCGTTGTGGCAACACAGGAAATTTATAAAATCCGACGGTAAGCTTGTTCTATACCATGACAAAATAGCAGCGTTGTTAGAAGCAATTTTGCTACCTAAGTCAGTTGCTATCTGCAAATGCATTGCACATTCCAAATGTGATGATTTTGTGTCTTTAGGTAACAAACGGGCTGATACAGCGGCGAAGGACGCAGCCACAAGAACAGAATCTTCTCTAACATGTGTAATGATTAACAGTGATTCATTCACAACCTCTTCTGATTCTTTTGCAGCTATTCAAGCTTTTGCAACAGTCGAGGACAAGAAACAATAGGTGAAGACAGAGTGCAAACTGAAAGACAACATCTGGCTGAGTACTGAAAACAACCATGTTTGCCAAAACATTTTTATCCACACTATGCAAAACTGGTACACGGATTAGATCATGTGAATAAAGGAGGAATGTTTGATATGATAAACCAATATTGGTTCATGAAGGGATTCACTTCCTTCTCTGACAAGTATTGTAAATCATGTATGATTTGTGCCATGAACAACGTAGGCAGAGGACAAAAAATGCCTCAAGTAGCACACCCACCTCCAAATATGCTGTTTGATCATATAATGTTTGACTTTTTTGAACTAGGTGTTCATTCGCCCATCTAACTCGCCCGGACGGGGACTGCGACCCTGTATAGATTACCGTGGCCCTTAACGAAGTTACTATTAAGTTCTGTTACCCTCTTCCTCTTTTCCCCATGGCCTTAGAGCAGCTAAATTTTTCACTAAACTGGATCTGAGAAGTGCTTACAATCTGGTTCGTATTCGGGAGGGAAATGAATGGAAAACGGCTTTTTCCACATCTTCTGGTCATTATGAGTACCTTGTGATGCCGTTTAGCCTTGCTAATAGTCCCTCCGTGTTCCAATCATTCATGACTATGCCAAAAATGTCATAGTATATATAGATGATATTTTGATTTAGAGTCCTTAGAAGAACACATTAGTCACGTGCGTTCGGTCCTCAATCGATTAATTCAGAATACGTAAAGGGTAGAAGTGTGAATTCCACACTACCAGTACCACTTTCCTGGGTTATGTTATCAGCCATGAGGGAGTGGCCATGGAAGACAAAAAGGTTCTAGCTGTCACCGAATGGCCACTTCCCAAAACCCTCAAGGAAATACAACGGTTCTTGGGTTTCGCTAACTTCTATCACAGATTTACTCGAAATTTTAGTTCTGTGGCATCTCCCTTAACCTCCCTCACCAGACGCCAGACCAGTAAGTTTTTATGGAACAATGCTGCACTCAGGGCATTCTCAGAACTCAAGAATCGTTTCACTACCGCTCCCATTTTGTGTTACCCGGATCCTGAACTACCATTCATTGTCGAGGTTGATGCCTCTAACATAGGCGTAGGTGCCATTTTATCACAACGAAACGGGTCGTCCCCCAAGATGTATCCCTGCACTTACTTTTCGCCCTTTTTTGAAAGCTCTCTTCCGCTGAACAGAACTATGATGTGGGTAACCGAGAGCAGTTAGCCATTAAGCTCGCTCTAGAAGAGTGGTGACATTGGCTCGAGAGGGCTGCACATTCATTCACAGTAATCACAGACTACAGGAATCTAGAATACTTATGCTCAGCCAAACACCTAAACCCCCGTCAAGCTAGATGGTCCTTGTTTTTTACCAGATTCGATTTTACCATCACCTATAGGCCAGGTTATAAGAATACAAAGTCAGACGCCCTTTGCCGCCAGGCCGAAGTAACCCAGAGGTCAGTTATCCTTGAGAACATACTCCCTGAGAAACTTTTAGTCGCCTCAGTACAGTGGGATCTTAAATGCCAATGAGTTGCAGTCACGTTCCCCTGAGTGCCCCAAAAACCCTACGTTTGTCCCTGAACAATTCAGAAAACGTGTAATCACTCAGGTTCATGAAAACCCAAGCTCTGGACATCCTGGTATTGCGGCCAGCAGTTACTAAGGGAGCTCAAAGTGTGTCATGCCTTGCATTTCCCCGCCAACCTTTGCATCACGCATAATAGAAATACTAAGATGTTTGTATCCCCTACAGATACATAGTTATATGTAGACAAAGAACTGAGGTAGGATGCTGGGACAAATGAATAAACTCTGATGTGATAGAGGGTCTTTTGACATTGTAAATTTATATATGTGTTTTCTTTTCTGGATAAGACTTGGTTGTGAAGTTACACTTTGTGTTCAGTATAAGTTTTTTACACTATTAGCTCAGCTGGGAGTGTTAGAGTAAGTTATTATTCTGCTTTGTGTACCCTAATCATGAGGGGAAGCCAAAAAGTTCTCTCTCTTCTTTGGGCAGGGGGTATATTATGATGGTTCAAATTTGTGTCAGAAGCATTACATGAAAGGCAATGATCAAACCAATAGAAAAAAGAAAAAAAATCACCCCTTAACTTTAGCATCCTGAAATATTAAAGGTCTTGGCCATCCCATTAAAAGTGGTAAGGTGTTTAATTATCTTAAATCTTTAAAAGCAAATATCATCTTCCTTCAAAAGACACATTGCAGCTGGACAGTAACATAAGTGAACTGGATATCCCATGTATATCAAGCCCCATTTAGCAGTATGCAATTCTATACCGCATTCGATTCTCATGGCAGATATGTTATGATTTCAGCATGACTTAGTTCTCTGCAGATAACAATGTTAACTAGAATGTTAACTTTTCTGAAGAAAATGTGAGTGGTGAGTGGTGCATGATGCTTAGCATGACTTAGCATGATGCTAGTATGATGTTAGCATGACTTAACATGATAGATATACTAAAATATGTCTTATTCATGATGTAAGGAGGTTGCTAGGGTGATATAAATAGTTGCTAGGGTGTGGTCAAGAAGTTGCCAAGGCAGTACCTAAAGCCCACTGACAGCCCGAGTCAAAGCTCACCCACATGTCTCTACAGTGTTTCAATGCTGAGATATGGCTTATTCATTTTATTACATGGTTGCTAGTTACAGTAAATGGTTGCTAGGGTGTAGCTAGATGGTTAACAGGGAAAAACTAATAGATGGATGTGTGTGAATTAAAAAAGCCAACTCCCATGTCTCTATGATGTTCTGGTGCTAAGATATAGCTAATTCATGTTGGTTGCTAGGCTGCTCCAAATGGTTGCTAGGGAATGGCTGGACAGTTTCAATGGTAATAATTAAAGACTACTTGCCAGTCTAAGTCAAAAGAGGCTAGGCTTGCTATTTAAATTACATTTAAATTACAATATCATGCATTAAACAGTCCTGAAGTGGCTAAACCCTTATAGCGTTTGTATGGTGACTATTATAAAACTGACAAGCAGCTTTCTACAAACCGAAGTTTTAATTACTGGACCAAAATCTTCCACATTGAACAATCTAGATTCTAAAGCCTGCTAAGTGCTTCTGGTACATTGCATCAACATTAACAGTGAGTTAGCTGGTAGTATTTTTCTTTGTTCATTATTTATTATAGACTGTAGATATAGTGAAGTGTATTTTTAGGACCTAACAAAAATGTTTATGCACAATATACAGAAATTAAATTGAGACACCCACTGTGGTTTTCTTAATTTTTTTCTTTAACAATGTTTTACCCATGTACTATATGGTATTGTTATACCAACGCCGCTTTGTCTTTATCAGAGAAAGATAATACTGTACCTGATTACATTATGTTAACAAAAACTCACCCATAGTCTCTCCTCATGTCTTCCCCAGAAGAGTAGGAGTGTCAGCGAGAGATCATACCATTTAAACCATTAAATCATACCAATAAAAATCACTGCAATACCAAATGTTAAGCAAAGAAACCAATCCTCTCTCTCAACTGGTCCGGAGCGTCAGTTCTGATGTTCCACTAACATCTACAGACCACCATCACACTGATGCTCTGAACCAAAACAATGCTGCCAAGCTAATTAAATTCAAGCAAATAACAGCACAAATTAAACCCAATTACATCACTCATTGGGAAACTCAAACACAACAAAGTAAAATACAATTCTGTTTGGGCCTTTTACCTATTCAGTGCTATACTATGAAAAACAGTGATAATCTGATCAACAATTTATAATCTCTTTTCTTTCTCCAAACACAGGCACACACAAAAGATGGATGTCATAGAAATGTCAGGGCTGATTTTTTTGTCCCAGTCCAGCCCTGTTGATGTGTTACTCGAGACCCATTTGACCTATCAAAAAGATGTTAATACATTTTTGTCAGGAGTGTCCCTAGATGATGCATGCACAATTTTGTGCAAAACTGACATACGACCTCTGAGGAGTTCGAAAAGTAGCTTTTCAAAATAACTCAAAATGGTGACTGGCAAATTTGGGATTACAGCACTCAACATAAACCAGGGAATCTTGTAAGATAAGTGTCATGAGAATAAGGCAAATTAATCAAAGGTTATAAGCGATTTTGTAAACTTTTACAACTAGGGGGCACCAGCTCCACACTCATCACCCTTAGACAATGAGAATGATGAACAATCAAGTTTTGTAATATGCCATTTTGTTTGTAAGATATAGCTTTTGTTTGCATTGATATTGCAATGACCGACCATGGAAAATCAGATATTGTTTGACTTGACATGCCTCAAAGAATCTAAAGAGATCACTGATATTATAGATTAAAGCAAAATTATGATCAAAGAGCCATTTTTCAGATTTCTGGACCAGTAGGTGGTGCTGTGATGAAACAGGGCATCCACCCTCAGTTCATGCCTGTGATGACACGTACCACCAAGTAACCCTCCACACAAAACCATTAATACGCTCCTATACCCACAGTGCAATCAACCGTTCAAATAAGAACGAATACATAACTTTCGAAGTGAATAACTAGAGACCAAACAGCACAAGAGGATGTTTCAGACAGGTGTTCCAAGGTTCTAATGGCTTTACTGCACTCAGATATGGATTAAGCACTAAATTCACATCCACAGCACCAGTGCAAAAACAAACCCAAAGAAATAAACTTCACGGTCCAGTAAATTAATAGTTGTAGTTAAACTTTGCCAATAACCGGAATTATTTTGCCAATACCCATGAATGGCCCCTTCAATTTTTACATAAAGCCAGCTTTTCAAGGGAAGACCAATTCACAAGGTGTCAGACCAAGTGTGATGCGTGGCAAAAAGTAAAAACCACACTACGGAGCAAAGCACGATGGTCAACCTCAGTGAACAATTCTTAGCCATTGACCATAGGGGTGATGAAAATTAGGAAAAACCTTAAATGAGGGTTACAAAACAGGTTTGCTTAGATTTACTCAGCCACTGCAGGTAGGACACAACTTTAAGTCTGTCTAGGTTCAAGCAGCACATTTCAGCACTGGTTTATCCGGTTACAATGAAAGGTAACGGAGGCAGTTAATGAAGGAATATTAAATACTTCTTTGAGAGTGTAAAAAACACTCAGCTAATCAAGTCACTGGACTAAAAGGAAGTCACAGAACACTTAAGGTACAAGTGTCCATACAGTACAAAATGCAGGGCCTCCACAAACCTTACAGAACAGCATACAAGGTAACCCAAGATCAGAGCAAAACTAGACGAACACCAAACATTCTACATGCTTTCAAATTTATTAAGGAACAAATGCAATAAGAGCGCATCTTTAATATTCTTCATCCTCACCACAGTCCTCTGTGGAATCAGCACCAACCTCTTCATAATCCTTCTCCAGAGCAGCCATGTCTTCTCGTGCCTCTGAGAACTCCCCTTCCTCCATCCCTTCACCCACATACCAGTGCACAAAAGCCCTCTTTGCATACATTAGGTCAAATTTATGATTCAGTCGGCTCCACGCTTCAGCAATGGCCGTGGTGTTGCTCAACATGCAGACAGCTCTCTGCACCTTGGCCAGATCTCCTCCAGGGACAACAGTGGGTGGCTGGTAGTTGATGCCAACCTTGAACCCTGTGGGACACCAGTCCACAAACTGGATGGAGCGGCGCGTTTTGATGCTGGCTATGGCAGCGTTCACATCCTTTGGAACAACGTCACCACGATAAAGCAGACAGCAGGCCATGTATTTACCATGCCGAGGGTCACACTTAACCATCTGGTTCGCAGGCTCAAAGCAGGCATTGGTGATCTCTGGCACAGAGAGCTGCTCATGGTAGGCCTTCTCGGCAGAGATGATGGGAGAGTAGGTGACTAGAGGGAAGTGGATACGAGGGTATGGGACCAGGTTGGTCTGGAACTCAGTAAGGTCCACATTAAGGGCCCCATCAAATCGCAGGGATGCTGTAATGGAGGACACAATCTGAGCAATGAGTCGGTTCAGGTTGCTGTAGGAGGGACGGTCAATATCAAGGTTTCGCTTGCAGATATCAAAAATGGCTTCGTTATCCACCATAAACGAGCAGTCAGAGTGCTCAAGGGTTGTGTGTGTTGTGAGGACAGAATTGTAAGGCTCAACCACAGCAGTGCTGACCTGCGGGGCAGGATACACAGAGAACTCCAACTTTGACTTTTTACCATAATCTACAGATAATCGTTCCATCAGCAAAGATGTGAAACCAGAGCCCGTTCCTCCACCAAAACTGTGGAAGACCAAAAATCCCTGCAGACCTGAACACTGGTCAGCCTAAAAAAAAAAAAAAGAAAAAAAAAAGGCAATAATTAAGTCAATATTAAAGTCAATAATCTCAATTAAGTTGCAAAAGAATTTATAAGAGGCCACCCACCATTTTGCGTATACGGTCAAGCACAGAGTCAATGATCTCCTTGCCGATTGTGTAGTGTCCACGGGCATAGTTATTGGCAGCATCCTCCTTGCCAGTGATAAGCTGTTCAGGGTGGTAAAGTTGTCGATAAGGTCCATTACGGATCTCATCTGTAAAATCAGCAAAGAAAACTACTAGAATCTTAATTTTTTTTTTAAAACAGACAAACATCTGGACTTAAATGGTCTTACCAACAACTGTGGGCTCAAGATCGATGAACGCAGCTCGAGGAACATACTTTCCAGCACCAGTTTCACTAAAGAATGTTCCAAAAGAGGAATCAGCCAACAAACTGCCACCACCAACAATGGTTCCATCAGGCTTTATGCGGTGTTCCAAACAGTACAACTCCCAGCAAGAGTTTCCAATCTGTATACCTGCTTGGCCAATGTGTACAGAGATACACTCCCTCTGTTTGAACCAGAGAAAAACAATTTCATCACAGGTGAAGGATGGAAAGAACCAAAATTCCCAGTGATAAGTTTGAGCGAGCAATCAATCTCACCATTATGCTCAAGTGTCCCAGAACAGAAAAAAAATTAAGCCTTTCAACCCTGGAATTAAGACCAAAACACTACTGTCAGCCTGACAGCATTTGTTTAACAGAAAGTCAACAAACACATATGTTTTAAAGAAAAAAATCTCACCTTCAGCTGTACTCCAAATAGTCACCTGAGCTTCATTTATATCTGCCTCTTACATCAGAAGGGCGTGGCTTCTAATTAAGGATAATGAGACTAACTATCCAATATGAACGTAGTCATGGGTGAATTTAGTGAAATCAAAACAAATTCCATGTTTATTGCATAATTACTTAAATATTTTTTGGAAGACTGTTTTTGAGAATGTTACGCTCACTCAACGTGCATGAGGGAGTTGATAATGTACTTTGTAATGAATTTGCATGAGACCATTTTTACCACATTGTAATGTTCCTGTAGCTCACTTGGTAGAGTGTTGCGTTAGCAGTGCAAAAGGCTATGGGTTTAATTTCCAGAACACACATACTGATTAAGTGTATAGCATAAACACAAATATTCTATTTAGTCTCTTAACATGAGTCTATAAAAAGTCGTAATTATAAAATATTAATAAAAGCGAGTATAATCCAAACAGTGAATAAAAGATGAAAGATTACCAGTAATAAGTTGCTACTATTTCAAACAAGGAAAAGATAAATTGCTGTATACCAGACAACTACAGCCTATAATTGTGACTGAAGTGACAAAAAACACAATTCACAATCAAAACTGATGCTTTTGCATAAAAACATAACTAAATCAGACAAATTAAAAAGAAAAATTCCAGGCAGGAAAAGCCTGAGCATGTATTTGTTTTCTTTTTCAGACATCTGAAATCACATATTGTCAAGAAATGAAGACTTCACAATTTTGTTAACTTTGATATGTTACGAATTTGTAACGATTTCACAAAATTCTCCCAGGACTAAATTCACATTGGTTAGTTAGTCTCATTATCATTAAATAGAAGCCACGTCCTTCTCATGTAAGAGGCAGATATAAATGAAGCCCAGGTTTTTCTTTAAAACATATCTGGTAGGCAGGGGGCAGTTGTGGCCTACTGATTAGTAAATTGGGCTTGTAATCAGACGGTTGCTGGTTTGATTCCAGCACTGGCAGGTAGCAAATGAAGTGCCCTTGAACAAGGCACCTTAACCCCTGATTGCACCCACTGTTCTGCATATGTACGTGCGTGCATCCCATAAGGCATAGAAACAAGTGTGTGCGTTCACTCCTCACCAGTGTTAGTTTAAATGCAGAAGTCACATTTTGGTTATGGGTTACCATATCTGACAAATATGTTACTTTCACTTTACAAATGTTCAGCAGGGTCTTTAAGTTCAAGCCAACAGGAGTGTGAGTCTGGACAGGCTTCCAAAATCTAAAACTACAACATAAAGTTTAAAACAATGGCTTTATCCAAATGCTCACAATTGCAGTCTTTGCACTAAACTACTTATACCATGTATTTCCTGTATTTGGCCCAAGTGTTCTAGTGGGTGTGAAGTATGTAGTATTTTTCACTTAATGAGACACACTTAGCAAGTGGGAAAATGTGTGTGCAGGTAGCAGTTCTCATTTGTTTAATAATTATTAGACAGAGAAAACTGCATTATTTGTAAACAGTAAATCACAATGTCAGATAGTTATTGATTAATGTGTTTTACAATCAACAATTGTTGAGAATTTCACAAATAGTAAAAATAGGCCAATCGCATGCAGTCTGAAAGGGTCCCTTGGAAGTTTAAAAAAAAAAATCCTAAGGGCCATTCTAGAGAGCAAATATATTTTTTCACTACTCTGAGAAACTCTGAGTTCCTTTTCTGACGGTCACTAGATGTTGTGTCAATGACGACACTAGGGGTTCTTTCTTGGGAGCCCAATCACCTCCAATCTTTTATATAAGATTCAAGATTCAAAGCATTTATTGTCATATTCACAGTGAGGAAACAGGTTTCCCTGTGCAATGAAATTCTAACTTTGCTGTCCACAGTGAATGCCAGGACAGTTGTATAAACTAAAGTTGAGAAAATATAAAATAACAAAACTTTAAGAAAATATACAATCAGGGAAAAATATACGATAAGGGGAAAAATATAAAATAAGGACATAAAATAATAAATAGACTCTGAATGTAGAATAACGTGCAAATTGAGTGAACAATAACGTGTGCAAATTGAGTGAACAGTGCAATTGAATAAATGTGCAAATTAAATAAATGTGCAAATTGAAGGGTAGATAGCAGCGGTTGACTTGAAGTCATGTGCAAAATGATCATGGAAATAAGATGCATAAAAGAGATGATAGGATGCATATAATGGTGGTAAACAGTCCAGCAGTAGTGAAATCTGTTTATTCAGCTACCTGTTTAAAAGTTTTATGGCTGAGGGAAAGAAAGAGTCCCTCAGTCTTGTGGTCCTGCATTTCACACTCCTGTACCTCCATCCTGAGGGTAGGAGTGTGAACAGTCCATGTTGTGGGTGGGTGGGGTCCTTAATGATGGAGGCAGCTCTCCTGTGGGTTCTGCGCTGTCTGCGAGAGACAACTGCAGAGAGTGGTATATGAAAAGCCAATGAAGATTGGCGAGTGGAATTTGCATGCCAGTCGCCGCCCCATGTGGCGTCTTTCTAAAGATGTCCTTCACCCCTGTGGTACTGGATGTGGCAGATTTGTTGCTCCCTCAGACAGTCACAATTGGTGCATTGAGTGTCTCGAGCTCGAGCATGCTCAGGCGCCTTTTGTGGATGGTTCATGTTCTCATTGCGAGGGCATGACCATGAAAACGTTGCGGTCACGGCTACTTCACTGAGAAATGGGCGTCCTCCCTGTCTGCTCCCCTTCCTGATACTTCTACGAGGACCGGGTTGGTAAGCGCCAGGGGCGATATGGGGGATACCCTGGGAGATAATCCACCGGGTCCGTCCCCGCGGACCTCCCGGCCCCTGTTATGCTTGTTCCAGCCAATAGAGTTCACGGGTGCGGCGGTGACAGTGCTAGGGAGTGTCATATTTGGAATTCATGGGGATGATGCAATGTTGGTCAAGGCATCTGAGGGTGCGCTGCTTCTCTCTGAGGATGATTCTCCTGAGGCTCTGCTCTCACAGGGTGGGGCCCAGAAAGAGGTCGGACACGGAGTTAGTGGTGGTGCTATCTCGGGCGGCAGTGAGCATCAGGTTGGAGTGGAAGCCTCCACCCTCTTCTGAGCAAGGCTTAGCGGGGCTGTTTGGCGATACCATTGAGGACTTTGCACAGCAGTTCTCGCTGATAAAGAAGCAGACTGAGGCGATCAAGCACATTCTGCCTTGTTGGGAACTGCCCTCGGCCTTGCACCCAGCCTGCTCTGCGTACCCTGAATCAAGCACTCCACATGGAGTTGGATTCGGTCAGCATGACCGCTCATCTCTGAGAGGACAGAGCGCAGTCAGTGTTTGACTGACTGCATGTGTTCAGGAACAGGCCAGTGGTTTTCTTAAAACTTTTTCAGAGGCTCCTGGGTCATATGGCATCCTCTGCAGCGGTAGTCCCGCTTGGGTTGATGCATATGAGACCACTTCAGCACTGGCATCAGGAACGAGTTGTGAGGCAAGACTGGCACCTCTGTGTACATTGGGGGGTTATCACCCCGCTGTTGTTCCTACAGGCAGGTGTTCCCCCAGGGCAGGTATCCAGACGTGTGGTTATTACAACCAATGCGTCAAACACAGGCTGGGGTGCTGTGTGCAACCTCATGCAGTGTCTGGGCTCTGGACAGGGCACCACCTGTGTTGGCACATGTATTGCCTGGAGCTGCTGGCGGTCCTGTTTGCCCTGCGGAAGTTTTTACCTTTGATCCAGGGCAGACATCTGCTGATCTGGATGGACAACATGGCGACGGTGGCCTATATCAACCGCCAGGGCGGTGTGCAGTTACGGGCAGTGTTCGCTCAGAAACCCCAGGCCAGACCTCTGGAATCTTTCACCTGCAGTGATTGACACTGTCACTCAAGCTAGAGCTCCCTCTACTAGGCAGCTCTATGCTTTGAAGTGCCGTCTCTTCACGAACTGCTGTTCCTCCTGTGGAGAGGACCCACAGAGGTGCCAGATCAGCATTGTGCTATGTTTTCTCCAAGAGATCCTGAAGAGATATTTGTCTCCTTCAACTATAAAGGTCTATGTGGTGGCCATTTTTGCTCACCACGACACCATTGGAGGTAGGCCCTTGGGTTAAATCCTCAGAGGCACCAGGAGGTTAAATCCTCCTAGGCCTCGCCTCATACCCTCTTGGGATCTCTCTGTGCTGGAAGGGCTACGGAGGGCCCCATTTAAGCCCTTGGAAGAAGCTGGTCTCAGTGTTCTCTCGCTAAAGATGGCCCTTCTAGTGGCACTCACCTCTATCAGGAGAGTAGGGACCTGCAGGCTTTCTCTGTGGCCAGTGACTGCCTGGAGTTTGGGCCGGGTTTCTCACATGTGGTTTTGAGAGTGGTGAGCCTGCAAGCGCTTCCTGCTGGGGAGGAAGACCCAGTCCTGTCCATGCTGTGTCCAGTGCGTGCACTGCCTATTTATCTGGACCACACGGAAAGTGTGGTCCAGATAAAGACGTCTCTAGGATCTGTCATTCAGAAACATGGCTTTTCCTATCACTGCTATGCGGATGACACCCAACTCTACCTCTCCTTCCACCCTGATGATC
>JAZGTI010012714.1:0-15469 GCA_036877585.1 Botia kubotai
TGTGTTGATTCATGTGCTGATCTGAGAGATCAAACAGATGATGTTACAGAATCATGCTGTTGTAGAACTGAACGTGATGTTTGTCTGTTTCTATTCACTTTGGTGATGTATTAAGTAAGTAACTAGAATATTTATTCTTCAATCTTTGATCTTTTGAAATAATCTTTCATTATATAATAATCACACATAGAACTTGATGTGATGGGTCAAATGGAGGGTGTGGACTGAGAAACAAGAAACAGCATTTATTCTGGAAATGTAGTTTCAGAAATAACTCTCTTTATAATTCACATTACTGTAATTATTACTTACAATATTTAAATCAAATACTCACATAAATGAGCGCAAACATTCAAAACAAATGCTACATTGTGATTATGATACATAGTGGACATATGAACATACTGGATGTTTTGAAATTATGACACAAGTTTGATTCCCTCAGGAGGCGTGTGGGAAGATCTGAGGAACACTGTTTTATTACAGAGATTGAAAACATATTGTTGGATGAGTTTATTTGGTGATTGATAACAGCTCTCACTTAATGATCAACAGATCGAGCAGAAATCTAGTACTTTGGGTTCAAGTTAAATAATCCAGCTGAAGTTGCTTCTGCGCACCGCAGTGTACATGTGTTTACAGCGGAGAGTGGAGGGTTTGGAGTAAAACAGGAAACACGGGCCCGCAGGTCACTGGAGTAACATTATGATGATGCGTTTCCTGTTAAAACTCTTCATGTGGGCTCACTAATGAGGTGGCAAAAAATCTGTATGCTGGATCACGTGAACACGGGTGGATTAACCCTTTTGTGTCCAGTAAAACAGAAAAAGACTTGTGCTCATTCACTAATGAATCTGAACACATCTGGTGCTCATTATGAAGTGTTGTTGTAGAAACTCGTATAAACTCGCTTTCAGAACATGCGAGGAACAGTGTTTGAGTTTAATGAGTATAATAGTACTTCACATAAATAGCTTACAACTTAAGAGTTTCTGAATCAACTAATATGAGATCTGAATGACAACTATAGAAACGACAACAACAGACGTAACAGACAGTTTATTTCAATAATTCACCAGGAATTATTATATAGTGAAATCAGGAAGAGTAAAGAAAACACATCAGATAACATTATTATAATAAAAAGATATAAACTGCTATAATCTTATGCTGAATTTAGCAAAACAGAAATGATGTTGTTCTAGGATTGTAAGTACAGTATTTGTGGCATGAATACAGCAATATACAGTATGGTGGATTGTTACTATGATAACAGGGAATATATAATATAAAATTGTATTCATCGGTATTGTCCCCTTACCTTAAACTACCATTTCATTTATTCATTTATAAAAATTACATGTATTAAAACACATTCTCCACAAAACAAATCTTCAAAAATCGTTCATTCAGTCATATTTCATGAATTCGATTTAATTCCGTCATAGATCATGTGACGATCATGTGACCACAAACCAAAAAGAGACACTCAGTCATTTGGTCGTATTCAATAAACACACGACAGCCACATTGTACATATACGAATGGATTCAAAAACACAGCATTATTGAAATGCAAGCAGAAGAAATTTCAAAGTTGTTTGTAAAACTATGAAGTTAATTGCACTGATTTTAATTGAACTGAATGCAGCGGTTATTGGATCAATGGTATACAGAAATCTGTGTATAGGAAAAACAGGATTAATTACAGATAGACAGCAGAAAAACAAGAGCTGTGCACAAGCTTACAGTCAGCAGGTGATTTTTAAAGGCGGTCGTCCCGTCTGTCTGCCAGAAATCCTGAACCTGACACTGAGGACATCCTGAACCACACAGAGAGCACACAGACATGTCCTGTCTCCTCCCTGATGTGTACGTTCTGACGGTCTTACGCACTGTAGAACACAACAGACATTTAAGAGACATAAAATACAGAGTAAGACTCAAGTGCTAAGATTCAAACTTCAAGTCTGATTTTTTAAGGTGCTTACAGGGCTCGTAGTAGTCATAGATCATAACCACTGCGTCTTGTACGCTGGCCACCTTGAAGTCCAGGATTGTGGGTATTTCCAGACACCTTTCAGATGTAGTCACCTGTGACGGGACAGGAAGTGATGTCAGTGTTACTGTGAGTAAAGCTTGTTACAGATTAGCAGCAGCCTCAGGCGTTACAGTCCAATCACAGATCAATAATAATGACAACACATAAAAACGGTTTCTGTATGTGGTTGTAAATATCATAGTGAACGATAACTCACTGTGTTTAAATAAAGAATCACTCGTCCAGGAGGCGTCTCTACCCGTCTGACCAGGTCATCTGTCTGGACGCCATCTTGGGCCAAGATGAATCCGCTGAGTAAACCCACATCCAGAATGGCCATACCGGTCCGATTCAGACCCTGGTCCGGTCTCAGGCTTAAAGAAACAGAGAAAATGATGCTTTCAGACATCTTTTCATCGAGATTTGACACTTTATTGTTGATTTTCATTGTTCTTTCATGAAATATTTGAAATAAACAATCGCAGACGTGCAGTGCGATTGGAACAGAGGCTCACCTAAAACACATGTAAAGGTTTACGTGGAACATGTCTGCATCCACAGCGTCTATATACAAATAAAAGGCGTCGTCTGGGTAAACGTCACGTCGTCTGCGCGACACTCTCAGACCGTTGACATTGTAGAACACAGTGAGCTGAGACAGTCACAAACACAGAGAAAATACATATAATAATCTTTTCTTCAGTTCACCCAAAAATCATTTACTCCCCCTCACGTCATTCAAACCTGTATGACTGTATTTACTTCTGAGAAACACAAAAGAAGATATTTTGAAGTATGTTGATATCCAAACAGTGGCTCCCATTGTCTTCCATTGTAGAGAGACAAAACCACTGAGACATTCCTCAAAATATCTTCTTTGTGTTCCACAGAAGAAAAAAGTAAAAAAAAAACAACAGTTCATATGAAAATGTGTATGTAGCTACAAGTTTATACAGTACGTACCTGAAAGAGAGCAAATCCTTTACCCTCAGCACGCACCTCAACATCAACTCGCTCGTCTGACTCCACCTGCAGAAGCACAACATATTTTAATAAATTAATTATTTGTTAGACTGCAGAATACTGTATTGTTCTGATTATTCTCCACCACTCAGAAGACTGTACAGTAATATTATATGTCCAGCCTCCAGGTCCAAACTCTGTGTTCTGGGTGATGTTGTGTTAGACTCACAGGCAGGTCTTGGCTCTGCTGGAGCAGGTAATTGGATCTGTCGATGTTGAAGGTGGTGACGGTGCCCGTAGGACTGCTGACTGTGACAGTGAGATCCACAGACTCAGAGCTGCCGTACGCAGCATAGACTGACAGAGCTTGTAACGCCATCACTGTGTCCTGCCAAAACACAGAGCTGCAGAACATCAACAATTCCAAAGAGAAAACACCACGTAAACTCCTGTCAGATAAGGAAGTTATTTATAGATACAGTATTAAAGACAACATGCGATAATAATTGACCTCTGTGTGCACAGTGTGCTTTGACAAATGGTTTACAATAATTCCAGGATTTTGTATAAATAGAGTTAATGTTGGTTTCATTTGGACTTGTAAGTGTAAAGACAAGACCACACAGTCTCTCTCTGTCAGTAACACATGTGTGTGTGTTTGTGTGTGTGTGTGTGTGTGTGTGTGTGTGTGTGTGCGCATCTCTCACATTTTATCACCTGCCCTGTAAAGTATTTTAACGTTGAACAAAATGACTTCACCAGTAAAACACCAGCACTAAAACCATTCACACTAAAATCAAGCTCAGACAGAAGAACAACAGAAGAACAACAGAACGACTGAAGAACACATTTTTGTTCTTCACATTTCACATTTTTTTTGGAGACTCTACCTGAGTAGATCCAAATCCACCCAGATGATTCCTCTGCTGGCTGAGCCACTTCATCAGTTTAAAGCCCTGGTCCATGCGTGCCTGCCTGTGCATGGACAGCAACACATATGCAGATATCTCAATATCTGAGGAGAGGGGCTGCCAGGACAGGACGCTGCTCAGAGAACTCCACACTGGAACTCCATCTGAAGATCCAGAAAGTGTCATTAGTGCCATTTATCTACATGTGTCTATCAAACTTGATCTCTGAATGTTAGATTCAGTCTTCAGTGGCATTTAAGAGCAGGTCTGAACCTCTAACGATGGCTCTGTTCATCAGCTCTGTGAGAGCAGATAATGCAGATGTGCTGTTGGCCAGTGAGAGCGCATACGTGACCAAACACAGACTGTGGTTGCTGGAGATTCCCTGAACCAGCTGCGACGTCAGAAAACTTTCAGCAGAAGACACGATTCTCTCATACACACTCTGCCAGAAAACACAACACAGTCTTTAATAGCGATATTAGACCAGTAGTTTTTATAATACAATACACAAAACGTAATAACACACAGTTTCCATGAAACTATGGCAGAACAATCATGAAGTATCTGTTGTGAAACTGAACTGACTCTGTATTCATTATCCTCCAGAAGTGAAATGAGGACATATGCCGTGAGAGAAACCGCTCCATTCAGACCTTCCTGGAGTTCTGTGTGGATCACATGACCCGGCTCGCGGAATGAACCGTCAGAGTCCTGCTGGGTCACCAGCCAATCAGCTGTCCTCTGTATGACTGTTGGGTCAATGGGAATGAACTCTCGGGCTTGAAGGAAACATCTCAACACGAACGCTGACAACCTGATTATCACAAAACATACACACACACACACAACCTGAAAATCACCCACACACTCCATTTGTGTGTTTATTCTAACTAAAATATAGAGATGCAGAGTACATATATTTATAAGATTATGAAACAATCACAAACTAGTCATGTGAATATGTTTAGGGATGTTTTGGCACAATATTTAATAAATAGATTATTTATTAATTAGAAAAACAATTCTAAAGATTCATCAGGAATAATAAACTTCATTAGTTTAACTGTACATGTTTTATGCTTTTGCCTAGCAACACAATACTTAAAGATCTTTCAGTGTAGAACAGAACGACAGAGTTCAGTTGTGCCCCGTCCAATCAGAATTCAGAGTTTATAACACACTGTGAGATATCATTTGAAGTATATATGTGTTTACCACGTGCTGCCGGAATAATCACTGTCTCCAAACGCGCTGAACGATCCGTCAGTCCTCTGATAGGAGAGCTCGCGCTCATACGCTGAAATCAGACACAGCACACGTGTTGAGAACTCTGAGAGTCTCATGATGAGAAGATAAACACAGCACACACACCTTCCATCATGTAGCTCATGGCTCTGCTCCACGTCTGTTCCTCGCTCTGCCCTGAGCTCCTCAGATACTGGAGAACATAAATGTCTGGAGCAAAATGGATCATGTTCTGCTCACCGCAGCCGTAAGGCATCTGAACCAGAGTGTCCAGGTTACCAATAGATGGACCCAGAATGTCACCTGTCAGAACCACCCAGATGTAAACAGAAGCTTTAGACTGAAGAGTTGAAAAACAGCACAACACAGAAAAATATTACAACACAGACAGTGATGGAATGTTAAAAAGACACACACACACATACCCACAGCAGAAACACTGGCTCTCTGACTGCCGGGAACAACATCTGAAGGGAAAGTGAATTCCAGCGATCTGGAGAGAGTGTTTTGATTCAATGCAAACTCCAGAAAGAGTGTCTGTGTGGACGACTGCTCCATTCCCTCCGGCTGAAGAGAAAACAGTCAACAAAAAAAGTTCAAAAGAGCTTCATTTCACATCTGGACGGTCACAGCCGAACAAAAGACAAGTCTCCTCTCCAAACGCTAGTCACTTCTAAAGACAAGATCTTTCATTTGGTGAATTTCACAAAATCTCTCAAGAAGATGTTAGTTTCAGCCCAAAAGATAGAACGTTAAATTATATATTGCAAAAAGAAAAAAATTAACCTTGTGACATTTTTTAACAAAAATAATTAAGCCCCTCCCACTGAGAAATTCAGTTAGAAAATCACCTTGACAAGAATGGTTTTGTAGAGGAGGTCTGAAGTGTAGATGGAAGTAGCTTTGACAGAGATGGGAATCTCTCCCAGCGCCGTGGCTCGGATCGGGAACACAACAGAGGTGATGTTCTGACTCAAGACTGAAACCTTCCTCACGTTACCCAGAGGAGATTCTTCATGATCTGGAGACACAAAGTCAAACATCTGACTTTCTGCAACCACCACGACCACCTGTGAAGAGCGAGAGAGAGAGAGAGAGAGAGACTTCACTTCTGTGATGTAATTGTAATTGTAATTTGACATTTGATAAAAACACCACTAACTCCAACAGTTTTTGTTACTGGTTTTATTTAAATAAAGTTTGGATGCTCAAAAAAAACACAAATCTCACCTCTAAGTCCACCTCCATGTAGTTGAATACATGGACCTCCAACAGCAGCAGCTCTCCACGGATGAGGAACGACGGGAGATTAAGAGACAGGAAAAATTCCTTGTACACTGTCAACTGTAAACAAGAGCTCATTTAATCCTCAGCATCTGTGGAACTGTAGAATTCACATGTCAATATTCAGCAGTATGTGTCCATGGATCTATA
The DNA here is from genome assembly GCA_036877585.1 of Botia kubotai. Classification (NCBI taxonomy): domain Eukaryota; kingdom Metazoa; phylum Chordata; class Actinopteri; order Cypriniformes; family Botiidae; genus Botia; species Botia kubotai. The sequence continues at coordinate 6,597 of JAZGTI010012714.1, forward strand.
CAGTATTACCTCCACAGGAGAACTGATGCCCAAGCCAAGATTCTCCGACATCACCACCCCAAACGCCACCCACGAGGTCAAGCTGTCCGGCACGCTCAGAAAGAAGTTAGTCGAGGTGGTTGAACTGAAAGATAAACAAAACGTCACAGTTATGTTTCATTAAAATATTAACATTCTCTTTTTCGAGTTTCTCTGACTTTTGAAGGCAGAGTTTTGAAGGCAGAGACACAGATCTTTCATAAGAAGACACCTAAGAAAGGTCTCAATTTGTCTCCATCTCCTTTTGGAGAAGAGTTGTGCTTTCTCGTGAGAGACAGATGTGTTTTCCTGTGTACCCTGTATCAGCATCCATCCAGATCCACGTTTCAGGAAAGAATTTTCTCTCTCTGGTTTCTTGAGCGAGACCGTCTGACTGCTGAGTCATGTAGAAACCGTCTCCTGCTGTGAAGCACATGAGCATCAATGAGAGGATGATTGGAGATGAACGAGTTCTGTGGAAAGCTCTGCAGAACTCATCAGTTGAATAACAGTAAGCATTACATGCAGTGAAACGGTGTTTAAAGTTGAATGTAAGTTTAAAGACTTACGTGATGCAGGAAACGGCTTATCGGTTTCCTGGGTCAGATTGGCATCTGTCAGAACTGTGACACCGCAGGTCTGGAGAAAGAAACAGTAACTGTAAACTCATTTCTTGCTGTAGTGCTGTGTGTGTGATACAATGGGAGAGATGATACATGGCTGTGTGTGAGATAACCTCAACACATCAGATATTGTATCTGATGTACCGTGAACACAGAATATGGATCTCCCATTTCCATGATGTTGAGATCTGTGTGGGTCATCTCTCTGCTGTACGCCAACAACTCCTCCAGCACCTACAAAACACACAACAAACCCTCTCACTGGCTGATCTCAGATCAGAATTCCTTAAGAATGTGAACATGCCAGGCTGTTCCAGTGTCAGCGTTTGGTCATCGCCAAACTGCTATTGTTATATTTCACTTCCTGAACAATGATTTGTGTGTTAATTTAACCTGTTCACCTAGTTATGAAAACAAAGTCCGTTTCAGTTTCTTCCTTTTGTTCTGCCCAGAAACTGAGGCGTGGTGTCGGGTCTTGGGTTACATAGAACCACCAGCGTTTGTTATTGTGTTATTGAGCTCTTTCAAACATAATATCTCACACTTAGAACTCAAGACTCTGAATGAGATAAGACATCAGGCGAGGACAACAGGACAACAAAGAAGCTCACAATCCTTCACAGCTTAATATTGTCCCACATTGATGTTTATATTCAGTTGAGGCCGCAGATTATTCTGAGAGTGTAAACTGAGCACAGACTGCAAAAGGTCATTTACCCTCTGTTCAGTGATGCCATTGTCTGCTTCATAGTCCAGTGTTGCTTTATCCACCACCAAAACTCCCACCAAAGATCCAGGCTCAGAAACAGAGGCTGACAGAACCACAGAGTCGCCCGGTTCTGCACGGTCCTGACTCCAGCTCAGAGACACCTGCAGTTAAGACATCAGACTGACCCAGTCCGGTCCAGTTCAGGTTACCAAACATACATAATGCAGAAACTCTTTCTCTCTTACTGTGTTTGTCAGCAGTTGTGAGAAAGTCATTTGTAAAGCGTCGTTCACGATCTCTCCGTCAGGAAGCGTGTAGTACACCAGAACACAAGCCAGAGGAGTCCAGGACTGATCAGGGTTCAGACTGAACGTGGAGGAGTTTAATGTCCCAGCATTTACCACTCGACCCCGAGACATCACCTACAGAAGAGGAACATTTTGACTCAAGGGGCAAGTTATCCGTGAAGGTGTACAATATTATTAAAGTGATACGACTTTTTTGCCTTCTGAGGAACACAAAAGAAGATTCTTGAAGTAACCAAACAACAGTGGCACCAAATGACTTCTGTTGTATAGATGCAAAACCACTGAGACATTTCTCAAAATATCTTCTTTTGTGTTGCACAGATGCAAAAGTCACATTGGTTTGGAAGAAGTTTCATTTTTGGATGAACTATCCCTTTAAATAAGAATGAATCTTTTGTCTTTGACTTGAAAATGATTAGTTGTCCTCTGAGGGGAAACACTTACGAGGTAATGGAATCTGGTGAGGTTAAAGTTGCTCTCCACAGACAAAGACAGAGGCTGTCCCACCTGACAGACACACAGACAGTCAATAGTACCTGTGTGTTAGCGAGACAAAACATCAGCACAGCCTTCAGGAAGCGGTTCAGTACCTGAGGCTCACTGGTTCTGTGCAGCTGCATGTAGGATCCACTCGGGGAAAAGTAACTCCTGTACAGCTGCAGTCTCTGCACGGTGTCTTCAAACGTGGCCTGAAACCAACAGCAGGTGGCAGCACTGAGACATGACAAACTCATCGTTTGTTATATAGTTTACAGTTCTTGGTGCATGCAGCTACAGTACAGAAACACTGATGTGCTTGTTCTTGTGATTTAGTGCATATAATTAAAACAGTGCATCAGGGTTTATCACTCGTTCATTTAAACGACTTTGCTCTGTCAGATAGCAGCTTGTTTCTGAATAAACCACAGACTGAAACAGTGATATGTTTTGAACTTGTCACAGTGTATTTGATCAGAACACACAGTGTTACATTTACAAATGTACTTACAGGGTTTCTTAGGTCATGGAAGGCTGGAGAACACTCATCTTAATGCTACACATTATTTAACATCACCAGCTTGTAGCCAGTTGTACATTCTCTACCACTTCAAGATGTTTGGTCTGATATTAAAATAATGTGTGACTCAGGACACCAGCGAGCGCTCGCACCTCTATATCAAGTGTGGCCACGTCATCAGAGAGCTGCAGCTGGAAGGACATCAGCCCATCAGCAGTGACGGGAAGCTGGATCGCCTGCACGGGAACATTGAAAACTGGAGAGAAGCTGGAGGCAGGTGTGATCACACTACGAGGCCCCAGTGACTCCTCATTCCACGTCCACGTCCAGGGACTGAACTTGTGCTGGGTTACCGCCAGCCCCACACTTCCGTTCTGCTCCTCAGCGTTCAGAGGCCGGCCGTTGTAAGTGGACAGCTTCACCTGATCAATGAGAAACACAGAAATTCAGTTGTGTTTGGTTGCCAGGGTGTTGCTATGCAGTTGTTAGGGTGTTGTTTTTGTTGTGTTTACCTGCGCAGTGAAGGTCATGGAGGGTTTAATGATCTTTGAATACTGCAGAAACTCTAGATCATATTTATTCTTCAGAACAGAAACTCTCACACTACTGTTGTATGTCAGTCCTGCACCGACGGAAATCAGAGATTATTCACAGCAGTTCATGTGAAGGAGCATCTCTGTATGTTTGCATGCAGTCAGACACACCTGTAGTTCTCTCTGTTACATTTACACTGATGTCAAGATATTCACCAGCCATGTATCCATCACTGTTTGGATACATATAATCAACAGAGCGTTTGCCAAGCTGAGGCACCTCAAATCTTATATCAGCAGAACCATCAATCTACACCAGAGAGAAAAATATTATTCATGCTTTAATCAATCGAACACTGAAATAAACAGAATCACGTTTCTCCTGATACCGTACTTACTGTTTCTACATGTTCGTAACGCATGTCAAGACCGTGGAAAATATGGACGTAAGAAACATGCATTATACCACTGACAGGCTTCCCATAAAAATATCTGAAGAGAGGAAACAGCACAGAGCTTCAGTATTTCTCCTGTCGCTCCTAAATCATTCAGCTACACTTCAGGTCATGTACCTGGCTGAGACCGTCCCCACAAGAGTATCTTCATAATACAGAACAGAGGACACGTCCAACCTCACTTCAAACTTAGGAAGCACTGCAAACACATTCATACATAATCATGACCGGAGATGTAACACTGATTTATTGACAAAATATTCACCATGAAGGAATAAAAACTCTTAGTACCATAATATTCCACAGTGAATGGTCTCTCCTGCACAACTTCCTGCATGTTAGAAATAACAGTAGGGCAACATTAACAGCAATAAAGCTCACAGTAATTTTATTACTGGAGTTTTTAGGAAACTCAGAGCTTGTCTGTATACAAAACTTTTGGGTAGTTGCCAGGGTGTTGTCATGTGGTTGCTAAGGTGTTCCTAGTGATGTTTTGAAAACAAAAACCCCAAATATGGGTAGTTGTAGGAGTTATAGTGTTATAGTGCTATCTGAATAAAAGGCTAAACTTTAAAAAAGACAATTACTCTTTTAAATGTCATAAAATGTCTTACGTTGTTTCCAGCTACAATTTTCCACTGGCCTTGAGGTGGATTCTGAGAGAGGCTCAGTTCTTCTGACACGACACCAAGATGTCCACCCACAGAGAGCCACTGACGAATCATGTTCCCTCTGGGGTCCTGCTCACAACAAACAACCAATGAGAAAGAACGGAACTCTGCTGAATAGACAGGTATACATATCCACACAGGAATGCCTTTATTCTGGTCTTATTGTACAGACATGGACTGAGATCAGCTTTCACTGTGGCTAATGTTTCAGGAAAACTCTGGGTTCAGCTCTAATACTTTGGTGTTTGGACACAATGTCAGTGATTGTGGAAAAATGGCCCATAGATGATTCATGGTTTTAATCTAAGATGATTTTGCCGGGCTGATAAAGGTGATTTCAGCTTCTGAAGAGAGATAATCCACACTCAGCTATAACTGAACCTGCTCTGGTGGTTTAGTCTGGTTTAGTCTGGTTCTTCCATCACTCTGGCAGGTGATTTCAGCTCTGAATCACAGTTTAAAGCTGTTTTTGACTCACGTGAGTCTCAGCATGTGTTTCATTGTTTTTACTCTCACTGTAATTTGAATTTTCATGCCTTATGAGTTTGTCACTCTCTTATACGGACTTGTTATGATTGTGACAACAGCTGACTAGGTTTCTGTTAGTTGTAGTATAGTTGTAATGAAGGTACTAGTACTCCTGCATGTAACCTACCCGGATATAAATGTCAATCTGACCCTCGTATGGCTTCCCGTCGGGTGTTATAGACACGACCCGGAATTTCACCGTCTGTCCGGGCTGGTAGTTCTTCTTGTCGGTCTGGATAAAAATGGACATGCATTTGGGGCTGAAGAGCAACGTGGTGGAGTTGAAGAAGATCTGAGGCCCACTGAAGCCCTTGACATGCAGCTCGTATGGATACCAGTAGCTGGTGTCATTGTAGAACACCTGCAGGGAGAAAACATAGGTCACAAACTCTCAGTCCCCTCATTCACATGTTCAGCTGCATTACAGAATGACTCCACAGTGCTGATACTCACAGGTGGAAGTGTGAGTGTTCCAGTAGAGTCTATAAAATCAAAGCACAACAGAGTGAATATTTACCACATGCGTTATGAGAACAGGGTGGTGCTGATATCATGTGTGTCATTCTGTAAAACAAGTGCTGTTTCTTGTTTGATAAGGTGATTTTGAAGTGCATGTTTGTAATATTTTAAACATGACAATATGTAATTATGCTTTTACTGATATAATTATGTCGTAAGGTTAAAGAGTTGACAGTTTAACAGCTTCATATTGAATGCTGAAAGGAATTTAATAATGATAGTTTGACAAATACACAGACACATAATCTGGAAACACTGCTTCATTTTTATGAATACGCTGCCAACTGTTTTCTTAATATATAGAAAGAATGAAGCCAAAATATCATATATAATTTTTATATATTTAGTTTTAAACCAAAACCATATGCAAACAACATAGATACACACACGCACACATATATAGGTATGTGGGCTACCCAGACCATTAAACACATTTACATTGAGTCATTTAGCTGAAGCTTTTATCCAAAGCGACTTACAAATGAGGACAAGAAAGCAATTTCAACAACAATAACAGCAACAGTGAATAAGTGCTAAAGACAGGTCTCAGCTATTATAAAACAGTGCAAGAAGCCAGATTTATTTATTTTTAAATGAAGTAGAAGTAGAGGTAGTGGAGGTGTGTTAGTTGATTAGTTAAGGAAGTGAAGATAAAATAGAGTTTTTAGTCGTTTCTTTAGTTAGTTAGTGACTGTCGTTCACTAGTGTAATGTCATTATCATTACACTAGTGAAATAAAAGATTAAACTGTGTCTTTACCTCCTGGGATGGTTTTCTGTGTTTGGGCCACACTGTTGTGTCCATGCATGAGTTCTGATATGACAGTTATGGAATGTTTTGTGAGGATAGTGACTGACAGTGTGGTGGGAACTCCACAGCGCAGAACTTTGGAGACAGAAATCAGATATGAAGGACGGGAGAAATTCTGTTCCTGGCTGAAAAACAATCCCAACAAAACCCCGAACAGCAGTTTCATGTGGTTATTAATGTGAAGCATGTAAATATAGCACATGTACGCATGCATTGGCCAAGGTTTGTTTTATGGTATCAGCCTAAAATATCAGGGCTTGTTTTTCTGTTCAAACAGTGAACTCTCTCTATAGCATATTACAAAAGCACTGAACATCTCTTGTCATACATTAAATACGTTCATGAAATTCCACAATAAACATTAAAATGTTTAAAATAAACAATTTAAAACAGTAACACAATAAACAGTAAAATAAACATTTATTAATACTTAAAAACATGTTTTAAAAACATGCATTCGATTGTTGTGAACGCGTATTCAGGTTCGCATTATTTAATAAACAAAATGCAATTATTAATTATAATTTCTCTCTCTACAGAAGCGGTAACAGGTTAGTTGAATGGAACAAGAATCTTTGAATACCTCAGTGTAGTTGACATTCCACTGCAAACTACAAGAAATCCCAGAATTCCAAAGACCTGAATCCACTCCATCTGCAGGCGAGTGTCCAGTGAAGCCACAGTTACTGAACATCTGCGACTTACAGGTGCTTTTAAACACCTGATCCCTCATCACTCCACCTACACACCTGAGGGAATAAAAGATCATTCACTGAAGGAAAGTGAGGTGACACATAGAGGATTATATAACATATGAACAGAACAAACAGATGAATTCACGTACATTTGACCAGAAGGATGATTTTCCATGACTCAGTAGATTATTTAATCTAAAAGAATGTAACCAGGAACTAGAAAATCTGATCCTGTTTTCTTATGTAAAAGACTGTTTTAAGGTGACAAATAACTACAACATTAACTTTTGTAGACCTGAATGCATTTAATCTATGTATATTGAATTGATAAACTATAAACACATGCCAAGGACATCCATATCAAAATAAATTAAAATAATGATTAAAACAAATAAAATAAAACGAATGACATTTTAATTCATTTGACACTTTATAGAATATGAAATGAACTCAACTCGTAAGACTTAATGAACAGAAAACTGTTATAGAAATACTGAATCGTGATTTGCTATAATTGTTATTCACATGTAAGAATTTGTGTCGCGATCAGTTCATAATTTCACAGAAACCTCAATAGCGTCACGCCGCCAGATGATGGCGCTGTTTAAAAACACTACGGAACGTCACACGTGTGACGTCGAGGTGAAAGGTCCGAGCGTCATGTTGCACGCGAGATGACAACAGTACGAGCCTTCACGTGCGATGATCTCTTTAAATTCAACAACATGTGAGTCACAGCTGTTGAATGTTAGTGATCGCTCATGTAACTACAGTAGGAAGCACGTTCTGAAATGACTGTACAGCGATTACCACATTCATACACCATGACGTTTACACGGTACTCTAGAGTCTGTACCAGAATATCATGGTACAAAAACGTCGTTATCTAATTCTTAACTCATATGATTTTACCTTCAGTCACATAATGTTTTAGCCAAATGTCCTTTACAGGAATGTATTGGGTCGGGTGTTGCCATGGTATTAAAATGGTAATACCATGGTTACTGCTATCATGGTACATTTAGTTCGTTTTCTGTCCCGGAGCTGCTGTTGCAATAGTCTGATTATCCATTTTTTTACTTCATGTGAATTAAGGTCCAACGACATCAAAGTTTACTAATGTAAATGTTGGTTATTAGTTTAATAATGTTGCGTTAAGCTGGTATGTTTTTAAGCTCCTCGTCTGTGTGCATGTGATCATATTGACCATCTCGTGTGTATTTGTATCACAGTAATCTGGACACCTTGACTGAGACTGTATCCTTCATCAGGAGGAGCTTACAGTAGAGTGTGAAACTGATGGTCAGAATAAAGTGTCCAATGCTGATCATCTCAACAATAATATCTGACATCTGATGCACTCACCAGGCTTCTGTGTAAATACATGATCCAGTGTTTGTTCTTAACTTGTGTTATTGTACAGTATGGCATTCCCTTTTACCTGCAGTATCTGGCTCACTGGCCCGAATATTTCATAGTCGCTGAAGCTCCAGGCGGTGAACTGATGGGCTACAGTGAGTACATCTCTGTCTCAACCCTGTTTCAGTTGATCCTGTTGAGGGTCATTTACAGGTTAATCACTCTGTCATCATGTACTCACTCTTCATGATGTCACCTGCAGTCATGGGGAAAGCAGAAGGGTCAGTGGCCAGAGAGGAGTGGCACGGTCATGTGACCGCTCTGTCTGTCGCACCAGAGTTCAGACGACTGGGTCTCGCTGCTAAACTCATGGAGATGCTGGAGGAGATCTCAGAAAGGTGGAACATCTCTTCTTTGTCTTGTGCTGTGGATCTCCTAAATGAACACGTGTAAATGTAAAGCGTGTGTGTGGATGCCTCAGTGAGCGTCTGTTCTGATGATGTGTGCTGTCTTTAGGAAGGGCGGTTTCTTTGTCGATCTCTTCGTGCGAGTCTCCAATCAGGTGGCTGTGAATATGTACAAGCAGCTGGGCTACAGTGTGTACAGAACAGTCATAGAATATTACTCAGCCAGTAACGGCGAGCCGGA
>JAZGTI010012715.1:0-11237 GCA_036877585.1 Botia kubotai
TGAATTTCTGATTTTATTTCAGTTTACGAAAATGTTTTTTAACCAATCGTTTTCGTCTTAGTTTCAGTTTTCGTTTACGAAATTAACCTTGCACCTCACCAGTGATGGGTTAAATGCAGAGGACACATTTCGGGTATGGGTTACCATATCTGACAAAAAAAAAGAAATGCAGCTGCTGTTGTAACTCTGTAGATCGTCTGTGGCTTATATGAATATATTCTTTTGAACTTAAGTATTATTAAGTTCATATTAAGTTTTGAACTTAATGTAACAATATAAGTGGTGTCATAACACAATTAGAGCTAGAGCTTAACATTTATTAACCATTTATAATAATGTAATAACTTAAAAATAATTTTAACTAACATTGTTACATTATTTTAAATGCATGTTGAAATATGCCGTGGCAATTTTGTTTTATCCGTTTTCAAATATTTTCGGATTTGAATGTATGATTAATAAACTATGATTTATTAAGCATTAGGCTGATGCTTGTTATTGATGTTAATTAGTGAGTTATAAAAATCTTTATCATAAATCCTTTAAATCAAGTGGCCCGCTCCCAATAAACCACTTGATGAGACTAATTTTGAGAAAGTTGTTTGATCGGATCACAGTTAAATTTATTTTTATTTATATAGCGCTTTTTACAATGTTACATTTCTTCAAAGCAGCTTTACATAAAGAAACAAAGAATAATAATAAAACACAGAACAAATTAGTGTAGAATACATACATACATACATAAAATAAATACAATAAAATATTAGACGTTTACAATTTACAAAACCCTAGGCTAAGTTAGACGTCAGCAGTCTCCCAGCAAGCAAGCCAACAGGGCGACAGTGGCAAGAAACCAAAATGTATGTATAGATGGAGAAAAAAACCTTGGGAGAAGCCAGGCTTGACCAGGAGGGCCAGTTCTCCTCTGGCACATTTAAAGCTGCAATTTGTAACTGTCTTGGATACGAACAGAGTTGATAATGATTTATAGTTATTTATTGCTGAAAAACTGATGGTTTCAATTATAATGATGGTTCCAATTATATTTGATAATATGTCGGGCACTGAGAAATCGTGCCAACAAAAAACGGTGAGGCATAATGTTACCAATTGCAGCCATAACATCACACTGCTGTGCCTAAGCAGAAAGACAGATTTAGTGTGAAGCCAGTACATCTGTTCTCTGCCTCCCGGACAACCCTGGGAAGACTATACCAAATGTGCCAAATATGAGAAGGATCTACGACCGGCTTCTGCTGCATCACCAGACCAAGGGCCATCACAGGAAGAAGAGATGACCAGCCCTAAAAAAACACGGATTCAACCTTAAACAAGGTATGACCTGAGACAATCTCTCTCTGTTTGGAATCTTAAGACAGTGAGACAGGACTGTAAGAGATACTCTGGGATACTCAGATAGGACAGAATCGGGTCCACATCGTCCCTGGAATGTAATACTACTAGGTGATCAAGTTAGTTCTTGGTTTTCATGTGTCAGCACTAATTGTATGATTTAAACAAAAAATACACTGTTGTTTCTTGGACAATTACTTACAATAGTGACTTCCTTTGACCATGTAACACAGACAAAGATTATGACAGGTAAGGGTTTATGTTTGACGTCCATGTTTCTGCTTCTCTATCATTTCATGTCCAAAGAGGACATGATGTCTTAATGATCAGAACCGTCTACATCTTTACCTGCAACAGTCCAAAAAGTGTTCTTAACTATGCATATTTTACATTTTTTAAATTATTAATTATTTTACAATAAAATAACTATATACAATCTGAATATATAGTTTATGAATCCTGAATATATAAATATAAATCTGAATATATAGTTATGAATCTCAAATGTATAGTTATAGGGGAGCTCAGCGGAAGGGGAGCTCACCAGTGGCAAGCTGCGGCTCCACAGCATAGATATTTTCTATAAAGCTTGTATGAGTGTTGCCTACCAACCGAACTGAGTTGGGGGGGCCCAACTCACATTGCTCGTGTGGCTGCAATGAGGTAATAAGCCCAAGCTAACATAACCACTGGTTCCAACAGTCACAATGAGCTAATAAGCCCAAGCTAACATAACCACTGGTTCCAACGGTCATGTGCGACTGTCCAGGACAGGAATATAGGGAAGGAGTGAGACAGGCTACTTCTTCACTCCCGCACAAGCCTCAGCCCACCTGTCCTTAGCATGCTGCCTCCTCTGTCTGGCATTGTGTCGCTTCTGCACTTCACTCCGAGAAGGAGGGGGTGCACATGCAGTGACGCTCTGCTTCTGGCCCCACCTACAGTTCTCAGCTTTAGATGGATCAGACAGGAGGGCATCAGATGAGGACCTAGCGGGGCCGGCTCTAGGCATGGGCAGGGGTGGGCTAAGCCCATCCAAACGTCTGTCTTGCCCACCCAATCCGAATGTAGGTAAAGACAGCATGACTTATTTTTATGATCTGTGTACTGATTAAAAGCAATCTGAGGTAGGCTCTGTGTTGAGAAGTTCAAGTAAGGGCTGTAGAATGCCCCGACCAATCACAAAATAACACGGACGGCTTCAGTGACAGTCATGCAGAAGCAGACGCTGACAGTGTCACAAGCAATAAATAGCGTTAAAAAGTGATGAATACATTTCCACTCAAATACTAAGCCACATCTCTGCTGCTGGCTACAGTGCTGACAACATAGTTAGTCAGTGCTATGATGGTGCCTCAGTGATGAATGGGGTACGAGGCAGTGTGCAAGCCCTGCTCCAAAACAAGCTTGGGGGGTATATACCTTACATTCATTGTTATAACCACCAGCTACATTTAGTCGTTGTGCATGCCATCCAGTGTGATCCATGTGGGAAAACGTGTTTGTGACTTTGCCAATTCCCTATATAAATTTTCCATCACCATTACGTTTCTGAAAAGTATGATGCTCCTTGTCTTAAACGATTACTGGAAATTCGATGGACAAGCCATCATGACATCACAAAGTTCATAGTTGAGAATGAAGATGTTCTTCTCAGCATTCTCTCAAACATTGAAGAGGCTGGTTTTGCCACCACTGACCTGAGCACTGAGGCAGCAGGCCTTTTAATCCAAATTAAAAGGCAACATTTTTTTGAAATAGGTAAATTTCTAGTTTCGGTGCTTGAAGTCCTGAAACCAGCTCCATCCATCCATCCATCCATCCATCTATCTATCGCCCCCCTCCCAACAATTGCCCACCCAGGATATCTGTCAGCCTACCTATCTATAGCTGCCAAGAACCGGGCCTGGGACCTAGACCGGGATGTATTTCTAAAAGAGTAAAGACTGCACCCTCGCCACTGTAAACTTCTCGACCACAGTCGGGACAGATGTGCCAAAAAGCTCAGAGGGCGAGAGTGGCAAATTGAGGAAAAATTCCCTTTCTTTCTTCCAGATATCAGCCAGACTGATCCACAGATGCCCCTCTGTGGCCACCATCGGTGCCATTGAATAACCTATGGCAGCAGCTGTATGGTTCGTGGCCCTGAGAGCTAGATCTGTAAAGTGACACAGCTCGGCCGATCGAGGTTCTTGAGCAGGTTGGCTTGGTATGCCTGTAATATGCAATTGTATGCTATACAGCACCAGCCTGATCTGCTGTCACATATGCTCTGCCATACAGATGTGATGAGACCCGAAATGACCCGATTGGCAGACTCTGAGCCATCAGGGACAAAGGCCCGCCGACTGAGAGATCTCTTGCAAGTGTCTCGTCAGTGCAAGGCATCCCCACATGGCATATTCTCGCATTCCCTGCATATGTGCGCAAATCGTCCGTGATGTGAACTTCTTCCAAGGTCTCTCCACCTCAGAATGAGATCGAGGAGAAAGGGCAGGCTCACGGTAGTTTCACAGTTATGGCCAATTAAAAATTTGCATTCTGGCAAAACATTCCTCTTAACCCCACGAGACGAGCCTCCGCCAAGCCTCAGGCTCACCTAGACAGATAGCCAGACAAGAGTGATTTGCGCCTCACCATGTGTGCCCTCAGCTCACAGACTTTGCGTGTGTCCTCTGGTGTTAGAAATCTCTGTCTCAAACTTATTTGCAGCTGGGTCCCTTGGCGCTTTGACACGAGAACAACAGACAAATGGTTCCTGAAGACAAAAAAGCTGATGATGCTCTACAGGTGCCCTAATATACTCACAAGGGCACCTGATGTGCATCAGACACTGCCATGGGCAGTATCTAATTATATATTCAGGATTCAGAACTATATATTCGGATTTACATTTATATATTCAGATTTATAATTATATATTCAGATTTTATACAATTATTACCTGTTTGGCCCTCCATTATATGGCATGCCATTCAGGAAAAAATTATTGTTTTTATAATATGAAGTTTGCGTATATGGAATGAAAAGTCATAATATATGGAACGGATGTCTGAATATATGAAATGAAAATGAAAGTCGGAATATATGAAATGAAAACTCGTAATATATGGAATGAAAACGGAAGTCTGGATATACGTAATGAAAGTCAGAATAAACTGAATGAAAACTTGTGAAAACTGTATATGGAACGGATGTCTGAATATATGGAATGAAAACTCATAATATATGGAACGGATATCTGAATATATGGAATAAAAACTCGTGCCTCATTCGTGCTTCATTCTCTTTCCACATACACTCTTTGCATTATCATGACTTACCTCGGCTTTCCTGTTTGTGATACAGTATATGCCCCTATACCCTGCGCTGTGTATCATGTTCTGGTTTCCTAGTTCAGCTGACATCTCTCTAAGAGATTCATAAATTCCTTCAAAAATGATGCATAATTCTCTTTCAGAACATTACTCATAAATATAAAAAATGTTGCAATAATGGAAATATGATCCTCAGGGTGACGAGATGTAGCCTTCAAACTGTTTTTGTTGTTTGGAGTATGATCAGCTGTTGCAAGAAAGTTTTTAAGCTTAATAACCACTGGAAAATTTCAGCCGATGCCATTAACACCATGGAATTCGGATGGCTATTACTCTGACAACAAAGATATAGATAGCTGTAGATTATTCATTAAATATTGTCAAAGTAGCATTTTCATTCCATATATTACAAATTTTTATTCCATATATTCAGACTTTCGTTCCATATATCACAAGTTTTATTCCATATATTCTAACTTTCCATATATCCAGACTTTCATTTTCATTCTATATATTCAGACTTTCATTCAACATTTCACGAGTTTGTTTCCATATATTCAGACATCCGTTTCAAACATTACACGTTTTTATTCCATATGTGTGTGTATATATATATTTATATATATGTTTTTATACTACTGTTTTATACTACTGTAAACATACTACTGTATGTTTACAGTAGTATAAAATACAATAAACTATGTCAACTGACTTAATTATTTCATTGTATTAATAAACAAGTTGATTTACAGATAATCTAAAATATTAAACAGTGTGAGACATCAAAACTGATAAACACAGTTTAATAGCATGTCATAAATTTTGTTTTTAGGTTCCAATATTCATCTTTCACTTACTATCTCACCAAATTGATAGATCACTACTATTTATAATTAAAACTTTAGATGTTCAACTGCTTTATAACACTCAGTTTACTGTGTACCATCACACAAAAAGCCTAAAGTACAACAGGTACCAAAAAGTGGCTGAAACCTCTTTAACTTCCTGTTCTTTATCTTCCGTCCTGTATCTTTTGCAGCAACATCAGCAGCCTGTAAATAGACTGTCTGCTCCTTTAACCCCTTATGGCCAGCTGTGCTCTCTGTGTTCTGAAGTGTTATGAGAACAATGTGAAACCCTTGTGAGGCAGATGCATTCCTGATGATGTATGCCACATTTATGTGCCATACGAGGTCACTGTGCTGATTGTTTGTGTCCGAGTTACCAGCCCCACTTCAGGAGGTCTCCACGGCTGCAAACAGACACTTAAAAGGAAATCTGGTCCTTATCATGGAGCAGGTGTTAGAATGCACTTCACACACTTTACAGAAGACGAGCCAGTGACAGTCAACTGTCCTTATATAAGTAGGAGTCAGGCCGACGGAGGGCAGGAATCAGAGCAACCGAGAGATGATCAGAGGACTTGTTCTCACAGCACTGCTGGTCCTACTTGGCCAGCAGATGGATGTACAGGCGCATATGTTGAGCAGACACACTTCCACCAGCAACATGGCCAAGATTAAGGTACAGTGGAAATCTAAAAAATAATTGAATGGTTGTAGTGTTTGGTGTGTTACTCTGTATGAAATTAGGCTCCATGAAATTATCTCCACCAGTCTGTGCAAAACCTAATGACCCATGTTCTCTCAACATGATGAGGACGTTATCATTATGTTTAGTTTAATGAAAGAAAACTGACTTTTATTAGTTTGACATTTGTGAGAAATACTAAAGCACCCAAAATATTTTGTCATAACTTTGCAATCTAGCTTTCATTTAAATTCTGAAATGCAAGTCCAAAAGAGAAATTAATCAGTCATTTACTGAGATCAGACATTAGACAGTTTAAGGTCAGATTACAGTAACTAAACTAAGCTTATCTTAATAAAGAATTTTATCCTATAAAAACTCACCAGGTGTGTGCTCACCAGGTGAGCTAGCAATCTTATAAACACATTAAATGTTGTTAAATTTGAGCTTGCGAAGAATATTGCAATACAGGTCACCAAAACACAAGGTACAGCACAAGGTTCATTATACTGTTGTGGAAAAAATGGTGGATCAAGGCAACATTCCAACACAGTGAGTGTCACACATACAGTTAACATTGTGTTTATTCTCCAGGCTCTACTGCAGCAGATGGAGGCGGCCCTGACCACACAGGAAACTTCTGAGAGAGACACAAATTATGAAGACAGCAACCCAGCAGAGCAGAGCCTGGTGTCCACATCCTGGAGCAGAGACAAAGAGGAGGAGACCCCTGCACAGGACACAGACCCTGCAGAGGGATTCGAGACACAGAGAAATAACCTCATCGACCTGCTCATGTCCACTCGCAGCAAAAGTTTGTCTGGATGTTTTGGGGGAAGACTGGATCGCATAGGGTCCACTAGCACTCTAGGGTGCAACTCAAAAAAAGGTTAGAAACACATGAATAGAGTGATATTACCTCTTTGATGCATGGCACAAACACAAATAAAGAGAACAGTCATATAAGAATTATGGCTCAGGCTTCTTTTATATTCATATGATGTCATTTAGGTTTGTATGTTGATGTATTTATTATGTATTTATAACCAGAGTGCTCATGAAGATATTCTTATACATATATGATGTGTTATGTTGGACTGCCATTCACTTATGTGCTTAGAAGTTTAGAAAACTCCTGACTGGTGTGCAGATCTGGTTTTATTCTTTGTGTGACACATCATGATTTCTATAGCTAAACATGTAAAAAACAGATTTTGTTTGTTGAACAGTTTGATGTTTTGAAGTGAGTGTTGAATAATTCAGAATATAATGTTAATAAAATCTTACTTTAAAGCAAAGTTTGCGTTTGTGCTATATGAATAACTACGGGCATCTAAGTGCCAGACTGGTCATTTTTAGACTTATTAGTTGACATCAGTGTTACTCTAACATCAGTACTCTAATGAGTCAAAGAGCTGCAGGTGGTCATTACGCCTGATCTTACAAACACCTGCCTAAACCCTTAAAACCCAGCCATGAGGCCCGTGATCCCAGTGGGGCTCTACTGATTGCATGAATAATGACTCCGTTTCTGACTGCTGACAGAACAGACCAGCCTCATTACAAGCCTTAGATTTCCCCCTGACTGAAACGCCACAAATCCGTCACATAACAGATTGTCAGACAACAACCTCTCTCTGCTTAGCTGACATGAGACCTCATATTCACCTATTAGACCAGAGCAATGTGATAGATCTCACCTATCATACCTAGAGAGATTATGTTAGTCAGCTGGTTCATGTGTAGGTTAACATATGCAAAAACACCACAGGGGATTGGACAGATTCTCATCATTTGTATTTTACATATACGCCAGTCTTAATTTAGCATTTGTTGGACAGAAGGTTTCACCCAGTGATCAAACATTTGACAGGATATTATAGAGATGTAATGGAGATTACAGGGGAAACCAGGGTTAGTTGTCACTCTCATGGTAAGTGTATTTGTGAAAGTCCATTTCTGTACAAGCATATACATTATAGTCTTGACCACAAAAGAGCTATTGTACCTCATCCCTAACTGCTTACCAAAAAGTTGCAGTTTTAGGAACATTTTAAACTGATGTGACAACATACCCCAAGTCAATACAAAATCACAAAAGCATTCTAAATTTCTGTTGACAGCGCAGTTAGTTTTTGCCACTTCATAGGGTTTGTTTCCTGGTGTGCATGCGTTGAAATGCTCCATGTCGGACACATCAGATTGCATTATGAGGTTTGGACAGGTATGTCAGAGTGCATTTAGCTCCTCAACCGTGGAGGTCTTAATGAATCCAGAGCTGAACTCTGCTGTGAATATGATTGACTAAGGGGCAGGTGCAGGTGAGTCTCACAATTTTACATCCGTTTTCTGCTTTGTTTTTGATATTAAGTGCCAAGGTCTAACCTTAAAAAACTTGACATTCTTTTAAAAATGTATACATCTTTCTTGATGTTCTTCATTTGGATATCAAACAAATATCGTTTTGTTTAATTGTTGTAATCAATAGGTTGTTTATTTGTGGTTAATTTAACTTTTTACAGATTTTATGATCTTTATAATGTTCTACAATTTGTCTCATTCTAAAATTTCATCCTGTTTGATCAAATTATGTAAACTGGTATTACGTCAACATTTCATAAATTTTGATGGGAACATAACAACAAAAACATGTTATATCACAAGAAAAGGCTATAAAGGTACATGGCTGATTGGTCAATATAGAGTTCCAGCTTTACTAAAATAATCACAGTTATGACACAAACATCTGTGTGTGTGTGTGTGTGTGTGTCACACTGGTTTGGGTGTCAGGTCTGGAGCACTCTTCTCTGCGCACATGAACAGAAGTTACAGCAGCTGTCTGATGACGGGCATCTTATCAGATTGTGATGTAATGCCAACAGAGTTTAACAACTAAAAACTGAGTGAGATTGTGTATGTTGATTATTTCAACAATCTGAAACAAACACCAAAACCCCATCCATACACAATTTATTTAATTAAAAAAATATTGTGCATCACCCAAAATGTCTTTTCACAGCCCGATACTGTCCCAAACCTGTCAGACTGAGAGCAGACAGTGATCACTGATTTCTAACTTTGATTACTGATAATGCATATAATACATGACATTATTATTAGTCAACATACAACATATCAATAATGTGACATATTTCTGATGTAAATAACATTCAGCTGGAGATAATGAGGGTGGGGCTCATGCATGAGTATCTGATTAAAGTGCTTGAGGAGTGACGTGGAAAGACTGGTTCTCAACATAGCAGATGCCCCAGATCAGTAAGGTCATGATAAGCCTATGGAAGGTCAGCGGGCAGAAGCGCTCCTCCATGCTCCACTCTGATCAGCTCCAAACTGATCTGGATAAATGTTTCCGCATGACACAAGCCTGTCAAAAGAGCAACAAACCTTTTCTTGCTTTTATTAAATATCACATATGTATTGTAAAAAGACACACTTCAACCAGTAAGAACGCTGCTTTACTGACCCTAAACAGCAAAAGAAATAATTCAGAAACCTTCAAAATTGACACCATTAACATAACAGTGCCTACATGTTCATATCAAATAATCTGACCTTCTTTTCAGCTCCTGCTGCAAGATGTCCTGGCCGCCTTCTTCACAGTAATGTGACACTGAATATTTAATTTGAATTAATGCAGGAATGTTTAACGTAGGGTTAACAAATTCCGAACCATAAGTCATAGTAACACCTTAGCAACCAGCACTAATAGGACATTTGCGCACGAGTTGAGTTTGAGTAAACCAAACCTGCAGTCTTTCTGCACCAGCTTGTGGTCAGAAAGATACAGTGCAACACTAAAACACGGTGTGATGTTTTACCTTGAATTTAATGTTTCCCTTCATGAATTTCTTCTCGTTGTCTCTGTTCTCCATGATGACGAAAATGTATGATAAACTGTCGCCCTTAAGATACTCACCAGAGACTGATGTGAGGAGGTGTAAGGATAGACAGACATCAGGTTGGGCTCTATGATGTCACTCACTGTCAGTCTGAACCAAACAAATCAGTAAGAAAACAAAAGAAGAACTACTGACAAATAAACAAAAAAAGAAACAGACAGACAGATAAATAAACACAGAAATAGACAAACAGAGAGAATCAGACAGATACAAAAAACAAAAATATAAACAAACAGACAAACAAACAGAAAAACAGACAGACAGATAAACAAACACAAACAGATAAGCTGGTCAACAGACAAACAAACATATAAACATATAAACAGACAAACAGCGGCCACTGAAGTATTTGAACACTCAAAAGTATGAACAACATTACAATAATTAAACAAAGCAATCTGTCTATATATGTGGCATTAAAAACAAGAATGTGTTGATGCACTTTATTTAAAGTTGTAAACCATTTAATGGAATGAACATTCTGAGTGCACAAAAGTGCAGACCTGCTTTCGTTTACCTTAAAACAGTCAGAAGATCTTGAAGGGTTAACTGCATGACTAATAACATTCATCAGTCTTTTGAATGGTTTGAATGGATTTTAGGGCCACAGACTGACAGCAAAGTGAATAAGGTCCATCTCCACTTTTGTTTCCCACACCAGCAGGGCCGTGCACAGACCTTTTGAGGGGCATGTGCTAAAAACTGAAAAAAGCCTCCCCCCAACTCCTCCACGAACCCCTCCACCACCAATAAAATAACACACAATAATATTCTTATATTATATTTAATTAGTATTAATAACTTTTATACAGATAATATATACAATGGAGCTCCACTGTATATATTACTGTATATAATATATACCAGTGGTAATATAAACCACTGTATATATTATCTGTATAAAAGTTATTAATACTAATGGTAGTGGTTCTACATTGAATTGCGGCCCTGGCGAGACTCCCTCCCGGTGCCCTCTGACAACTAACGCTCAGGGGGCGGAGTTGTGAAGTTTGAGTGACAGTTTGAGCGGTTCTAAGAGATGCGCTTTTTAATGCCTTTAATTGGTTAAATATTTGTTAAAAAGACAAACAGACGTAAAGGGTTACCAATAGCA
>JAZGTI010012716.1:0-15468 GCA_036877585.1 Botia kubotai
TCAATCAGATAGTTCCAGAAGAAGGAGCGGTGGAGGCACGGACCATTGAAGATGCCATTGCAGTTCTCAGGTATCTTGTTCTCAGCTATCTTGTTCTCAGGTATCTTGTTCTCCTCGGGTTCTGTGATCAGACTGCCATTCAGTTGGGTTTCTTTATCTTCAGCACTAAGGAAGATCTGGATCGGCACCCCGAGCGCCGCATGAAAGCCGCATATGCAGCGTTCGAGGAAGGGAACATGCCGCGCCTTAAAATGGAGAATCCCAACATGCGCCTGTCCCAGCTGAAACAACTGCTGAAGAAAGAGTGGACAAAGTCCCCTGAAAACCCCCTCAACCAGCGCGCGGCCTCCTACAACTCAAAATAATCTGACACCACGTCATCAGAAGATCCCTCCACACAGCTCCTGACTAACACCAGAAGACACCCAGATTCAGTCTGAAGACATGCATGCGCAACATCTGTTTAATTTCACCGGCTCTCGAGAATCTAAATGACACATGAACTGATGATCCATACGCACCTTTCATGAACTCATCGACAAACTAATTCTACAATAAATTGATCAATCTGTACAAGCAGCAAACATTATAATATTTTGGTTTGGTTTTTTTGGCGGATTCTCAGCTAGCACAATATGGCTGGCTCATTTAATAATGTCTGTAATGAGTTATTTTTTATTTGATACTTGTGTGGTGATCATAGAGTTCAGCCTCTGATCTGATGTTTGTGGAGAAGAGTAAAGGTTATCTGATTAAGTTAAATTAAGGCCATTAATTGGTATGATTGCATTTTTTGGATTGTTCTTTTATGGCACTTTGAACCTTATATGGACAACACTTCCACATCTCCAAGACAACTGGTTCAACAGCTGTTGGATTCCTGTACCTGTGTATAGCTTTGTGCTGCAGTACAGTAGCACTGCAAAACAGAGCGAACAGAAACTCTCAGTAGCTCTGGGATAATTTAAATAAAAAAAGCAGTAAATATTATAATATTTGTTATTTTTTTAAAGAACTGGTGTCATACAGTGAAAAGTACAGTAACTGTGCCTGTATCAGACATACAGGTACATAGTAACTAAACCTCATCTCACTCCATCACTTTCATTCTGTGTTAAAGTTACGCTCAGTATTGCCCTGGCCAATGTGACAGTCATTTATGCAAACACAAAAATCATTTATGTCAATGCAGTTGTACACTTGGGCAGTTTGCAGAGATAGAGTTCAGCTAGTCATGTGATCTCAGCATGGTGGCCCCCATAAGATGGCCATTAAATTGCGGTGTATGACGCAGCTGAAGTGTATAGAAATTTAAAGCTGCAATCTGTAACTTTTGTCTCTTTACTGCCATCTCTGTTTGAAACATGACATCGCAGGTTACTCTGCGTGCTTTTCATTATGTATGTTGAGGTCAAATGAAGCCAAACTGACTTCCTGGGAAATCGTACCCAACCGAACCAAATTATAAATACTTACAAAACTTGCCATTGCAACTGTGGGTAAGGTAAGGACACCATTTTGAACACTGATGAACGCTTAATAACTCGTTTTAACTTTCCGAAAGTTACAAATTGCCACTTTAAACGTTTTTAGAAGTACTTTCAATTTCTTTAGGGGGTAAAACTCTTAATGAGGAAAAACTGAGTGCATCTTTAGTGTCCTGTACATATATTTTATTTTCCCTCTTAAAAACACAAAGGAGTTGCATATGAGGTGATACTTCAAACATACTGGAGGAAAATTTGCATTTAATATCATCGCTGGTACACACTACACAGACAGCAGACATTAGACTGGGACGTTTGGGAAGGAAATGAAATTAGCCAGTAGACTGGATAATTCCCAGCAGCCACCTTTATCCTCCACAGTAACACTCTTTAGCACCTAACGCTAATTTATGGCTGTAATGTGTCATCAAACACTGAGGGAAAAATCAGACTGAGGGAATTGTGGGTCATTCGGAGATGTGCTTTAAGATAACCTTCCCATTTAAAACACCTCTTTCAATGAACGTGTCTTTTTCAACCTGATCTCATGGGAAAACATAACTATTTTACGAGCTGGCAGTTTTGTATGAATTCGTACGATGCAAAATGTACAAAAACACGTATTTTAGAAAAGCAATCATAAACCCCCACCCCTAAACCGAACCCTTACTGAGGTGATTTTTTGAAGATAAACTACTTCGAGACATGAGAATGCCACTTTATTTTTAAACCAATTTGCACACTATTAGCCGTGACCCCCTGAGAGTGTTCATTAAAACCTCTTTCTGGACTGCGGGGCTGTGACTATATTTGGCTAGTCTTTATTAGTGGCGCTGATTTATCAGGCTTGTTTTATCAAGATCACTTTAGCGTCTGAATTAATTCCAGGGTTTCCTGAGGGCAAAATTCTCTGCTAAATGAATAGTTACTCATAAGATCAAACTGAACAGAACAGCTGACACTCAGCACAGCATGAAGAAACTGAGCAGGCGAGATCTGATGTCTACGGAACATTAGGTCTGATACACGGAATTCCCTCATCAGCAGAGGCTGGGAAATTCACTGGGTTTTCCTGGTTGATGACTCTGCCGCTGTCTGTCTAAAATCCATGTGTTCCTTATCCGTGGCCTTTGTAGAACACAAGGAAGTGATGATGTGTTGATTATGATGCTGTGTTTTACCTTTTAAACAGAATCATTTGATCTCACACTGGATTAAATGTTAGTTTTAGGAATGTTATTTTATGGTTTTACCTGAAAGGTTACCTAATAATAACGAGGCGTGTTCTTAAATAAAGTTATTTTAGGTTGTGTTCAAAAAAATTCATGCAACATTCTGGGAACATTACCTTATGGTTGCAAAAACCTTCATAGAATGTTATTATTTGGTTCCTCCAAAACATGACCAAACAGAACTCGCGTTAGGGGAACATGTTTATGTGTTTGCTGGGACTCTAGTGCTTTCTAGAAAATCAGTTTTATAAACACAGTTTATTATTTAAGGCATAATAGAACAATTTTCAGTAACGCTCTTGTTTTAGTAGAAAGTGGGACCTTACTGTATTTTTTCAGCACAACATTTTGTTCTGTGTCCTTCTAGCATTGATAGATTATATAACAAAGTCAAATATTAATCAGTATAGCTGTGCTTCACCCAAAACTACCTACTTCACTTCAGTGTTAAATTTTAACACAAACAGACTCTCTAACACACTGAACCTGCTGCTCGCGCACACCTTCATGTTTAACACCCGTGTCACTGCTGAACGTCTGGTGTGTCGCGCGTCCGTCTTTTATCTGAGCTGCTTCTGTAGAGGGAAAGATAAGAGGGTCGCCGAAAGGCCTTTGAACTGCTGAGCATCAATCGCAGATTTCTCCCCCCTTCTGTTTAAACGGGTTCCTCATCCACAGACCTCAATGTATATCTTACCCCATCCAATCAGGAGATACGATAATAACGCTTAGCACTTAAAGCAGAAGTGTCGTAGCATGCGCGACATAACATGTTTTGCAAACCTCTTTCTCTGTGCTTCTTTGTCTCCTTGGCCATTTGCATGCCAAGCCTTATCAAGCCGGGCTGTCCTTTCTTCAGACTGCATCCTAATTATACGTCTCAAAGAGAGGCTGGCCGGCCGGCCCCCCACATCTGACGAGCGTGAGGGAAAAAACTGCTCGCCTGATGACTAAATCCTGTTCTCTCCAAAACAGCAAGCGTCACTCAGACCTCAAAACACACGCTGGGACCCCAGTCTAGCGTGCTCGGTGGAGGGAAGGAGGATGTTATTTTTGGAACTGATGGGACGGTAAGAATATCTCCAGCTGCAGTTTTTTATGCATTTAGGAAGCGTCTTATATCTGTCATTATTTATATATCTGTTTGACCAAGAAAAGACCTTCTAAACTCAGTCCTGTGTGCTCAAATTGGGCTTTTGCAAAGTTATTTCAGTGAAGCAATTGCAGTTCTGATCAACAGGTGTCAAAATCGAGACAAATTTAAATGACACATGCAATTTGTGTAGTTTAAAAAATTTCCTGCGATTTAGCCATTGTGTCTCGAAACAGCTGATTTAAATGATTCCTCACAGACCGTTTAAACTATTTGCTGAAATGGAATCAACTATTTTTGGAAAAATGTTTTTAGTAAATGACGCACGGCAGAAATGTCTTTCATTCTTAGGGCTGACATTTTAACACAACCAGTTTGTAATCTGGTTTATGCCAGATTTATAAGGAGACATTTAGGTCTACACTGTGCTATATATATATGTATATATATATATATATATTTTAATATATAAAGGTGTCATGCCAGAAATTAGCGTGAAATCTCTTTCTCGCTGTCCAAACCCCCCCTCAGGGGTAAGATACTCATCTGCTTGTGACAGGGGCTCTCTCTCTCTCTCTCTCTCTCTCTCTCTCTGTTAGACATGAACGTGTGTTTCTTCATACAAAAGTGAATCTTCAGCAGCAGCACAGTTTTCTTTGTGCTGACAGAAGTAAACACGCCACCATTTGAAAACATGTTTTCAAAGCTGCTATCAATCAACATATATTTATTCAACATTAATCGGCTGCGTTCAGACTTTAAACAAATAAAAAGCCTTTTGAAATATGGAACTATATTTGAAACGACTACCCAGCTAACAGGAAACGCTCTCAGAACATTGCTAATGGCCTCTAGACGTTCTCTTTACGTTAAGCAGTGTTTTTAACATTTTTACTGCTTAACGTTAGGAAAACGTTCCTAGAATCTAATGTTGTTAGCTTGGTTTTCCACTAGCAGCAGGTGCTGTCCCAAGCTGCTGATCTGAGAGCAGTGTTATTTGTTCTCAGACCTGTACATTTGCAAAGAAAAGAATCCAGGATCAGAAAGGTAATTCAGGTGATCTATATTTAGAGTGACTTTAACCTTCCTGTGTCTGTGGGTGAGAAGTTCAAACTCAGTTTAATGAACAGGCAGAATGGCAGTGAAGAGACATATAAATAATGCACGCAGAGACGCCTTTATATAAGAGCTGTCAGACGGATTGCTTAAAGAATTACTTACAGTTGACTAATCCCACTCGTGCACAGGTTAAAACAGAAAACAGAGGCTCTTCTGCTGTATAAGTGATACCAGGATATTAAGGATAACAGGATATCTGATAGCCCATTAAAAAGCTGTTTGTGTGGTGTGCTGTTTCCAGGCCCTGAGTGGTTTACAAATTACAATCTGGCCCCTCAGGGGGAGCAGATGTCAAACCTTACATATGTGTTAAAACAGTTTAATTTCACTACGTGTGCTGAGGTCTCTTCAACAGATCCTTTATGCAAACTATTACCTGTATTTTTCAAGTGATTTGAGTGAATATTGACTGTGTTCATCTATCCGTGTTCGGGTCATAAATTCAACGAATCAAGCGCGCAGTTACAGTTACACTTTTGGTTTTTAATCTGGAAATTGAATCCGGTCACTTCACAAAGCAACTGTCTGCCTAGCAGAAATACAAAACAGGCATATGAGATTCTTGTACGGTTGGATTTTGGGAAGGTATATTTAAATGTTATTTCTAAATGTCATACAGGGGTCATTTCTGCAGACCCCCCACGCACACCTGCGCGCAGGTTTGTGCGCGTGGAGCGGGAAAGCAAGCATTAATAATTCACGTGCTTGTAAGCAACATTGCCTCCAAAACCAGCAAACAAATGATCCTTCGTTCTGCCCAGCAGTGCATACTGGTCTGCATGGCTAATTACTTAATGAAAAGGCTCAAATTACCTTCATTGGTGCATCAGATCCACTCTGAAGTTCACCTCCAAACTGTGCGTTTGGCATCGGCCTCGCTGACATCTGCACTCAGTCCTGAGAAAACCGACACCACTATGCTGGAATCTAAACAACTTTCCTCTTGTGTTTCAGTCGGTTCGGTGCTGGTTTGGATGCATGCGCTGAACGCATGAGTAAAACAGCACAAATGCATCGCTTATTGTTTGAGAACATGGAGTTATAATTGGTTGTTTTTTTGGGAATTAATAGCTTATCTTTCTTTCTTATCTGTTCGCAGGCCACCCGGGAATTCATGACCACCTGACCAGCCGATTATTCATTGAGATTCAGCATGTGACCAACTTGTTAAAACTGATGTCAGTCACTTTTATGATTATGAGTTTTATAGTTAAAATGCTTAGTTGATATATATGGTAGGCTTCTCTCTTGCAATAATACTTATGGGACACTAATTGTGAGGAAAATTTACACCAACCCACCTGGACTAAGAGCTCTGCTCCTGGGTATGATGGTGATGGATCAGCACTGCGAATTTAGTATTTCTCCAGTTTGTTGGTCAGCACTGGGA
Source organism: Botia kubotai (assembly GCA_036877585.1). Classification (NCBI taxonomy): domain Eukaryota; kingdom Metazoa; phylum Chordata; class Actinopteri; order Cypriniformes; family Botiidae; genus Botia; species Botia kubotai. Next base: position 6,322 of record JAZGTI010012716.1, read on the forward strand.
GTTGAACCTGCAGGGTTTGTGTCAGCAACCCACAGCCTTAACCATTAGGCCATCTAGGGAACAAAAGCAGAACCAAGAAGAGAAGATGCCATGAGCTTTGACAGAAAATACTTCATTTGTCTTTGGTCTGCGTCTTAGTGCGCTCATTCATATAAACATTCTGACAGTCAAATGAGGGCGGTGCTCCCTGAATCACCTCGGTGAAGTGATGAGGCTGGTCCTGGTCAAACCTACCAATGAAACGGGCCTTCTCGACTCCACCGGTGACACATGCAGCGAACGGGTGCCGGATCACCGCAACGCAAAGCGGCAGTCGCAGTCCGCCGCAGGTGAGGGGGGGATGCCGCATCGGTACTCGGGAGGTGTCCATCAGCATCAGGACCACCACCACGCGGCGCATCGGGCCGCCCCGAGCAGCGCTGCCCCCAGATTAACCACCCCAGCGTGCAGCCTGCCGCCACCGGCCCCGAACCAATGCTGCCCATTGCCAAAGCAGAACCAAGAGAAACTGCCCAATCCATTTAGTCAGGACGATCCCTCCACCGGTGGGCTGCACCCGGGCGGTCCACCAAACCCAGTCCAAAGCCCAGTGGGTAACTCAAGTCTCGAAGACTATTCTAAACACTCCCTCAATCGACAGCAGAGTACTGGAGGAACTGTCAAGCAAGCGGACCGCCTCGTGTCCCCACGCAACCGGTGTCGCTCCTCAGAGTCGGGAAATCCTTGCCAACACCACGACGCCTGGTGCCCTCAGGGTTCGTTGCACCATTGCAGGAACTGCCAGCAAGATCATTGGTCGCGCAGCTGCGGTTCGCAGCCGCATCAGCAGCATCACAAGCCGAACCGCCCTCCACCTTCCCCGCAGACTGAGGAAGCCTGCGAGAACTCGACGATTTCGTGTCCTCCCACTGATCTGCAGCCGCAGCTACAGGTCCAGCAGCAGCGGCTGGTGAGGAGCAGTCTGCCCAGCTGCGGCGTGAGGGGATCCGGGGAGCTCAGAAGTCAGCAGCCGTGCGCGCTGCAGCAGCAACGAGCGCACGGAGCCCACGCGGAATGGCAACAGCGGCTCCTTGACAACGACGGTCAGAGATCGGGCGAGCGAAATCGCACGCGTCGCCCGCGACACAGCCATCACACCCGCGCGTTCACGCCTGTTGGATGCGAGGGAAGCAAAAACTCCGTTTCACCGCGGAGTAAAAGCAGCCCGCTGTCATCTGACAGCCGCCCGTGGCAGGAGGAAAACAAATACAGACACGAAGCGCATAAGGTAATATTACACATTATTACTAATAAGTGTGCTGTGCGTGAACAGACTGCTTAGATCACGCTCGGACGTCAAATAGGCATCGTTTATTCATGCACGCTGAAGTTTATGCTTAACAGGTGGTCAGTTTTTATCAACGCGCTGGAACGCGCAGGCTTCGGCGTGCTGGGAGATGCGTGCAGCGCTGCGAGGTCATGCTTGTAATCAGTTGCCATTTAATAACACAGAATGTCGACAAGATAGATGCACAACGAAGCTTCACACGGAGACGTTGTTTTTTTGGGGGGNAACATCGACGACATAATTCAACAGGCTATCCATGATTCCTATAATGGCGTTTTAGAGCTGAGTTACATTCATCTGAGAGACCTCCATCATGTTTAAACCTTAGTAGCTTCATGCGCCCTAACAAGTAGAGTCTATCTAATCACAGAGCATCTTGGGAAAAAAATAAAGAAAACGCCAGAGGGCAGAAAAGCCAGCCAGAAAGGCGAATCAGTGTCATTTATTCCTCGTGAGAGAGCCGACCTTGTTTTTGCCTCACTGTTCCATTTTCTGCCTCTGTGTATGCTGAGGGAAAGCCCCCATGAGGGGCACTAACACGGTCCTCAGGCCTGTATAATTCATGATGGCTTACACTTCACTGCCAGAGCAGAGAGGCATTAGTATCAGTTTAGTACACAACACACAGCAGATGGGGGTTCACTGCAGTCTCTTCCCTGTAAAATCTCCCACAATGCTTTGTGTCGTCAGCCGCATCGTTTGTTGTTCAGCATGTGGCATTCTAGTCCCGTTAATTGCCTTGTTCTTCTAACAAAGAGAACTGATTGGCTGTGGAGAAGTATTCCTTTCAAACCAGTTGAGGGGAGTGGTTAACGCCCCTGGCTCCGCCCAAGCTGTCAGACTGACATCATCAGAGAAGGTTGGCCGTTTCAGTGGGGCAGTACATTTTTAGATTTTGATTAAAGATTAGGAGGGCACATGAAATTAAAATAAATAATAATGTGCACGGATAAATCATTTATAATAAACACGGCAATATTTCATAAAAATAGCAAGAGTATATTTTGATTTCATGGTGACTTCAAACAAACACACAGTTTAAAAGTGAAATAATTCTAGGAGGCAGGAAACAGATGTATGTGTTTATTCGAGTCACACTTTATGGTAAACCACGTGTATGCGCAATTCTCGCGGCAGGGGGTGTGATTATGTAAATGTTTACAAAGAAGGTTTACAGTGAGGCATCGTCCTAATTGTGCCTGAGAGGACGAGCAGTATTCGTGCTGGATGTTGTGGGAATGATGGGTTCAGTATAAGCGAGCAGAACTTGTGGATGCAGGAGCTCAGCAGCTGCTGCTCTGATGCTTAATCAAGGGTCATTTGTGGAATATATAATTGGCTTAGCTCTCTCGTCACTGTGTGTATTCCAACTGAAACTAGACTACGGCACTCTGCAGTACCGATGGTGTGTGTGTGTGTGTGTGTGGTGTGTGTGTGTGTGTGTTGGAACTATGTCAGGCTATGTCAAGCCCTATTGTGGAGAGGACAGATGATTAGTTAAAGAATATGTTTGAAAGCTAATGTGCTTGAGTGTCTTAAAATATGAACATTAATCACAAACTGAAGTTCTACATTACATGAATGCATTTGGCAGACGCTCTAATCCAAAGTGATTTATGGTGCATTCAAGCTATACATTTGATTAGTATGTGTTTTCTCTTTCACTGTTACTGACTGACAGCTCCAGTCCCCATTCACTTCCACTGTTACTGACTGACAGCTCCAGTCCCCATTCACTTCCACTGTTACTGACTGACAGTCTCAGTCCCCATTCACTTCCACTGTTACTGACTGCTAGAGAACATTGAACATCAGAATCTGAAATCAGCTTGCAGGTCCACTGCAGACGTTTCATTACAGAGAGAAACCAGAGGAACCGAGTCCGGCACATCTGATTGAGTGCAAATTTAATGTCAAAATAGATTTGCTAAATTGGATTTGTACGGACCAAAGCTTGTCGAGACAGGAATGAGGAAGCAGGAAGGATGATGTCTGAGGACAGCTTTGACATGCACACAGGGGAATATCGGTTAATACAGAAAATTAGCAGAATGTGAAATTGTGAGGTTGGGACAATAAAAATGCAGTTGCAAACATGAAACATCCTCTCTGTCACATGTAAATGTATACAGTATAAAATAAATAAAGGATTATTTGTGGAAGATGGTGATATACGATCGGTTTTAAAATGTTTTTTTTTTGTAAATAAAACTGATTTGTCATTTTCTGGAGAAAATGGCAGTGCAAAACCTGATGCATTTGCAGCTGGCTAAACTTCCCAAGTATCTATATGGGTGTTGCTATGTGGTTGCTAAGGTCTTAACTAAAGTTACATTGCTTGAAATCTTACTGGAAAAAAAAAAGAGGTGACATCACTTTAATATCCCAATTGTCTTCTTACATTTGCCTTCAGAGGAAAAAACGAAGTAATCAATTTGTCTATTTTTTTGAATGAGAGTTTCACAAGAGAAATACTACGAATTGTCCTCAGATTTGCCATGATACCAAGATACCTGCCTTCTCATCAAGCTATCCATATGCATTGTACCTCTACTGTATGTCAACGGTTGTCTTCATTGTTTATGTTTGTAATTCTATGAAGGAATTTTAGGAGAAACATCTGGCGATGGTTGTCCAGAAACATGTTTTGTTATGCTGGTTGAAAGTCTCTTATGTTGTTAAAGCTAGCTTGCTATTGTTAGCCTCTCCAAAATGTCTTACCCTACCTTCTAAACCTTCTAAAGAGAATGTCATTATTTCAAGTGATTCTACGGGAACAGATTTTAATGTACTGTACCTGATTTTAATGTACAGCCACACAATGGACTGTTGTTTCCCTCTGGGCATTTGTAGAAAAAGCTAATTTTGGCGAGTGGTACAACAGGCTGGCATTGAAAATTTCGACAGCAGCTTTGCTACGAATTTCCCCTGAAGCTCTTCAATCTGAGACGCAGTCACTGCGTCAGTTGTGTTTCATCACGGCTATTACTTCATTTGTATTTAAAACAGTGAAGTAGAAGCAGGTGATACAAGGACAACAGAAGTATTGTTCTCTTACTGAATTAGCCTGCTGTACTGCTGAGAAAAAACTAGTAATCTGTGTTTTTCTGGTTATGCAAAAACAATTATGCGGATCTGAAAAGAAATGTAAATTATATTTAGAGCTGACAAGTGTGAAGCGTTTTTGCGTTAATGTGACTGTACTAGCAACCGCAGTAGTGACAAAACAGATCCACACGCTTGTACAATTAAAGGAGTTTTTAATTTATGCATGTTTGGTTTTCACTAACAAAATAAACAACTTAAGAACAAAATAGCCAATGACGTCAGTTTGGGGCGGGGCTATCTGTTTGAACAACCAATGGCGGACTGAAGGTGTGTTCAGGAAAGCAGCTTTAATTTTTGCAGTTGTGTTTGTGTAAAAGTGACACACTGCAGTGTTAAATGCAGTGCTGTAGTTGGGTGTGTTGAATTGGATATTCTGATGCTCCTGAAGGGTTACAGCTTGTTCAGAACTGTTTGTCTGCACAAGTTCCCTCACTGGTTAGTGAGAGACGATCATGAAAAAAGTGAGAGGAACACCAAGCTGTGCAGGACACTGTATGTTCTCTGTTACCATGCCAGCAGATTCCAAAAGAATCGTCTCACATAGACATTCACAGCCTGTGAATTTTGAGCAATTTCATGATTGTTTTTTTAAAAGCTGTTTATTTGACTTTGTTTGAATTGTTTAGAAAAATGTTTTCCATAGTTCACCTAATTCTTGTATTTCAAAAAAACAAGGACAGATCGATTTTTTCACCATGTGACCTCTTTAATGCCAATCAATCAGATGAAAAGCTGTTCTGTAGATCTTAAGCTTCCATCTGCACAAGTAAATCGTGTAGACTTCAGATGGGCTTCAGAGAGTTTTGTCAGTACTGACAGCTCATAGGCTCATCTTGTGACACAGCTCATTCAGTCATTCTGCAGTCTTTAATAGATGCCGTATTTTAATGTAATTTTTTTAAAAATCGTCTTTTAAATCATTATTGTGGTGAACTGGCCACGCTGTCCCTCGGCCAGCACACAAACTCCAGAACAAGGCAACAATAAAATCAATAAAGTATCTTCTTGTTTCTGGCAGGTGAATGCAGATGCCAACAGACTGAGCCATGCTGGATCGCGGCCTTCGCTGTCCCCAAGCGGCCCACAGTATCCTCAGATAGCCATGAACAGCTGCAAGTACAATGGGGGCATAATCAGACCACTCAGCAGCCTGGGGGCGTCCCGGAGGAACCTGGCAGAGCTGGACTCTGAAACACAGCCGTTACAGACCCTCCACACTTCTGGCCTGGAGGTGGTGGTCTCCAAAGGGAACGGAGAAGACCCAAGCAAGCAGTCTGGCGAGAATCCAGTGAGAAAACGGCCGTGCAGCGCTCCGCACAAAAAGAACAAGGACATTGGATATAAGCTCGGCCACCGGAGGGCGCTGTTCGAGAAACGCAAGCGCCTTAGCGACTATGCCTTGATTTTTGGAATGTTTGGGATCGTTGTTATGGTGACCGAGACTGAGCTGTCCTGGGGAGTTTATACAAAGGTAAAAAACACAAGATAAACTGAAACTGTGCTGGTCTAAAACTGTGCTGGTCTGCAATTTTTCATATGGCCTTCCTAGTGGTTCCCTTATTGTTTAAAAGACCAGCATATATTTATTGACCAGCATAAGACCCAAGACTTCCCTGGTACACCAGAAACACCATGCTGGTTGATCAGCATGTTTGCTGGTAAGCAGCATGAGTATGCTGGTCCACCAACAAGACCAGCACTTAACCAGCACATATTCATTGCTATATAAAGGATAACAATGAATAACAAGATACTGCATGTGGACTTCCACTACATTAGTTTTAAATATCTTATTTCAACCATAATAGTTTGATTCATACCCTGCAATTAAAAACCGCAAATTTTTAAGTCTGTGATTTATTTATTTATGGCCATTTAAAGAAACATAAATTAATTATTAGTGGATAGAGGTATCAGAGAACTGTGACACTCTTTCCCAGTACAATGTCTTTTTTAAATAAGCTTTTGTTCTCTTCTGACCCTCAAGTACAGCTACTGTACAAAAGTACAGTAATCCTGAACTGACATGAATGCGCTAATAGGTGTTGCCTTTACCCAACTAACCGGGAACATTTTCAGAACATTACTCTACGTTACTCTTTCCTTCTTCATGCTTCAGTTTAAACAAGATTGACAAACTCATTCTACAACCACATTTTTTGTTAGTTTTCATGAAGTCAGTTTGCACAGAATTCTCCTGATCGTGCAGCGTATGCGTTTGGTCACTGTTTAGGAGTTGTTAGCAGTAAAACTGCCAGCACGTCATGTTCCGGCGTCTCAGCAGAATCAGTCTGCTTTAATGAGCTCCAATTGCTCTGAACTCATAATGAGGAATGTCATCCAGACAGAAGGAACGGGCAAAGACTGAAGAGCAGGAAACATAAGAGATGATTGCTGTTACCATTCTCAGAATGTTAGCTAACGTTCTCTAAATTTATTAAAACCCATTAACAGTGTAACACCTTTTAACTTTATATATCATATATACCAAAATGCTATTCTTAAGTAGTTTTAAAATCGTTAAACAATTTTAAATGTTTGAATAATGTTCTTTAACCAAGCAATAATGTTAATACAACGTCTAAAACAATTGGACGTTTTGAATGTTGTTAGAACTTTCAAAATAACATTTTTGTTACTTAATGGAAACATTAGGGAAACGTTCTTAAAGCCTGAAATTGCTAGCTTGGTAGTTCCCTTTCTAGTCATGGATATGGACACAAATAGTGCAGTGTTGACTCTTTCTGTTGATCTGAATTCCAGGTAGTTCTGACCAATGAAACCAAAGAAATCTGTTCTACAACCAAAGTTTCAGATGATCATAGCATTACATTTAAGACTGGTTAAGCTAGTTAGTGCTGGTCATTTTAGCCATGAAAGCTGAAAGCTTGAGGGAAAGACTGTTTCCCTCAAATCATTAGATAATAAAAAACATTAGCTGTACTTTAGAAGCTGTATTAACATTACACTAAATTACCATTAGTTTGCTTATAAGAACGTCAAACTTTTTTAAAATTTAAGAATAACATTTTTTTGTAATATAAAGTAAAAAAAAAACATTTCTTGTAACATTACTGCAAAAATGTTTTTTGATAAAATTGAGAGAAGTTTTAGAGAACATTAGCCAATGTTCTGAGAATGTTTCTTGTTAGCTGTGATGGGCTGGATTACAGACACACATTTGTGTCCTCCCTGAGAATTGAACCCATGACCTCATCACGACTATCAGATGCTCTACCAGTTAAGATGAAGGAACATAACAGGAACTGAACTAACAAAAGTCTCTTTTCTTCTGAATGTTTTCTTTGCAGGAATCTTCATATTCATTTGCACTAAAATGCCTTATTAGCCTGTCCACTGTAATTCTGCTGTCTCTGATCATCATGTATCACACACGAGAGATTCAGGTAAGCAGAACAATCAGCCCATAAACCTGTGAACACGAGCAGACACTGATTCAGCAGCCTAAAAGACTAGAGAAAGCGCTTATGCCAGTTCCCAGCTAACATAACCAAGGCAATGTTCTCAGAATGTTGGCTAATGTTCTCTCAAAGTTCTTTTAACATTATTAAAATGTTCCTGCTGTAACATTCGTAGAACATTATATTAACGTTATATATATTATATATGAAAAATGTTATTCCTAAGTTGTTGGTAGGACATTTAACAAAGTTACAGAATTAAAACGTTTGAATAACGTTCTTATAACCAAGTAACACTGTTTATACAATTTCTAAAAACTGGACTATAAACATTCCTAGAACTTTCCATGAAGAAGCATTTCTAATGTTTTTTTTACTTAACACAAACGTTAGGGAAACGTTCTACGTTCCTAAAATTTTTAGCTGGGTTCCAAACGACTTAAAATATCACCAGTATGAAAACTGGCCATGACTTTTATCATTCCAGCTGTTTTCTGTGTCTGTGCCATTTTGTCTATCCATTAACCATCCATTTTGTCTATCCAGCTCTCTATAGATTTTAATGAATGATGGTGTTATAAGTGAGGCTTATGGCTTATAGATGTGATTTAATACAGGCCTGTCAATCAGACGGTTGTGAGCGTTGTTTAATGACCTGGAACGTCAGATGGTGGTCAGATGACTTGATGGATGAACAATGAAGCACCTTCATTCATAAGCGCAGCGTATTGTGCAGAGTTGTGACATCATCGTCAATGCCAAAGAGCAGAAAAATCTATAGGATAGTCATGTTAGGAGAATCTCAGGACAATTGAAGGAAAAAGGAACAGGTTGATTGTCTTAAAAGGCATTTTATTGTTAATAACTCGACGTGTGCTGTTTTAAAGCACAAAGCACTTTATCTTATCTGTGTAGGACTGATGTTAAATCTGCCTCTCAGTGACGTGTCTAGTCTCATCCAGTTAATTAAAGCTTAATTTTATACACTGCCGCTCAGAAGTTTGAACACGCCTACTCATTCTTTTCTCATTATTTATGAATAATAGTGACGTGACCAAAACTATACAAGAAAACAAACGGCAGTGTGGGAGTTTTTCGACGTAGCCACACTTTGCTTGGTTAAATTCTCTGAAACAACAAGGTGAGGTGCATTCTGGGACGGTTTATGCACACTGCTCACTTGTTGGCTGCTTTTCCTTCATCATCTGGTCCAACTTTATGTATTTCAGTTTTTATAGATATATAATATCATATCTGTATAATTCAATTTACATTTTGTAAAGAAATGCA
>JAZGTI010012717.1:0-15466 GCA_036877585.1 Botia kubotai
GTTACAATAACAGGAGAAGATGCCATGACTCACCGTGTTTTATGAGTTATTCCTACTTACCGCAGTTGTTTGATAAACTTGAGCAGATGAAAAACGCAGGAGATTAAGACAGTATAGACAGGAAACACAGTAAACACAGAAAATAGCTGACCAGCTAGCACAGTGTTAACCGAACAAAAGCTAGCGGTATCTAGTTAATTCAATTCGATGTAAGCAATACACAAACAAGTTATGTTAATAACTTAGACACCAAAAGTAATGAGATAAGAAAATACTGAGAAAAGAGAGTCAGAGCAAGGCTAAGCAGAGGCACAAACCACTTGCAGCAAGTCAGACAGGAAACGGAAACCAATCAGGAACTCCCGGAACTTTATTTTTACATGCAAAACAAAAACAGAAATCTCCCTGAAAATAAAGAATACATTGACCACTGTTACGATCGCTGATGAGGAAAGAACCCATGCGCAAGACAGCTTGTAACAAAAAAAGACTTTATTAAACAAAACACCCTCAAGGAGGACAATTCAAAGAACTAAATTAACTGAAAACAGGATTAATGAGGAAAAAAGAGGGCGGGGTCGGAGAGCACATAGCCAATGTAAACAACCAAAGGTCATGTGCTTCCACCAAAGACCCAGTCCAGATCCTGACTCCAAGAAACAAGAACCAAGACCCTGACTAGGAGAACTTTAGATTACTCACGTAACCCTGGTTGTCTGATTACATGAGTGAGATATCTCACTATGGGAATCGCCTCGGGCGTGACCAATCCTGGAAGCACCAATTGCACCACGTCTGTCGGTTGACAGACCAATCACGTCAGTGATGCGGGAGTCCCGCCTCCCCCATATATATTTCACTGCATAACAGTCCCCACCTTATTCTCAGCATATCTCTTCCCCGTGCAACTGCAAGGAGGGATGTGTGGTGAGATACCTCACTCATGTTATCAGAGAACCGGGGTTACGTGAGTAACCTAAAGTTCTCTTTCAAACATTCCTTCGGTAACTCACTATGGGATATAGACAACTCCTGTATTGCAGATATGCTGTCCGAAGCAGGCATGTCAATCAACTATGTGATAACATAAGAATGTAAACCCCCATTATTCACTGAATATAACGGAGACGTATTAAAAACCAAACATTTGTACGAGTGTTTTTTTTTTTTTTTACACACTTGGGACTGAATGAGCCAAAGACGGCTCCAGCCTGTAAAACCTGATGCTTTTATAACCCACTAAAATAGCTTCTACTATCCAGTGGGACAGGCGCTGACGAGAAAAAGGTTTACCCCTGTGAGAATCAGCCCATGAGACAAATAACTGATTACTCTTCCGCAGCGCTTTTGTTCTGTTTACATAGCAATGCAAGGTGCGGACAGTGCACAAACAGTGAAGCCACTCTTCTTCTGGTGACGAAACGGGCGGATGAAAAGCCATTAAATCCACTTGATTATAGGCTAGAGCTGACTCGCTCACCTTAGGCACAAACGCTGGATTGCATTTAAGAGACACTCTCGAGTAATCAATAATGAACTGCATACAGGAGTTATGAACCGACAAAGCGTGAAGTTCACTAACCAGTTTCACAGTTGAAAGAGCCAGTAATAATGCGGACATTAGCGAAAAGAGCTTCAGATCACTGCTGTCTATAGGTTAAAAGGCGCATGAGACCACGGACAAGTCCCACGGCGGAATCAGTGGCTTTGACACCCTGTTCAAATGCCGTGCACCTCTCATAAACCTGCATAGAAGCGGGTGGCGACCCATAGAGTTATTGTCAATTCCCACATGACGCGCAGAAATCGAATTTTCGATCACCCTCGGAGGCAACCCTGTAGCATTTAAATTTAACCTCTCATGGACCAAGCCCAAAGAGCAACCCTTTCCGTGGGCAGGGTGGAGTATCTCCCACCGCGCCTGCGAGAGGAGGTCTCTGCATAGCGGGAGAAGCCAGGGCTGGTCGACTAAAAGCGCCATTATCCCCGCCATTCTCACTTTTCCCGGCCAGTTTGGGGCAATCAGTATGACTGAGTGGCCGCACTCTCTTACCCTTCTTAGAGTTGGTATGATCAGACTTAGCGGAGGAAACGCATAAAGCAGTACGTTTGGCCATGGGTGGGCTAGAGCATCCACACCCATAGCCGCACCATCTCTTGCTAGCGAAAAGAACAGAGGGCAGTGACTGTTTTCGCGCAATGCGAAGAGATCTACGGCCGCGTGACCAAATCTCTTCCACAACTGGCCCACCACCTGAGGGTGGAGTGTCCATTCGCCGTACCGAGGGTTCCTCCTGGACAGGAGATCGGCCACGCCATCTAGCGAGAGAGCTGGGGATTGCAGCTCTGAATTGAGTAAAGTTGGTTTTATGTGTGTTTTTATTTTCAAACCTCGCTGTGCCCTCGGCCCACTGCCTGGATGCACAGGGTATTTCTGTATTTTCACACCACCAATATTCCCTTGTGAACTGCTCTCCACCTTTCCTAACAACATTGTGGGTGGAGGGGGGAGAATTGCTTTGTGGGGCACTGGGGGAACTGGTGCTAACTCCACAGCTGCACTGGTCAAAAGAGAACTTTTTGACATTTCTATGAACGTTTCCCAAATCCAACGTCTTCTCTTGGCAGGAGGGGGAGAATTTAACCACTCTTTTTGAGGGAGGATAACAACAGATATTCCAAGACTGCTCTTGCTTATCCTTTTGTCCAAAACCTGATGACCGGTTAGGTTGCCCGGCGTTTCTTCCGTCCCTGAGGGTTTGCTGGTCGATGTCTAGCTGCAGTTGCTGCAAAGAAAGGTTTCCTCTTTGGCTGTGCTGGCTTAGACTGAGTGTCAGACTGCTGAGGCTGAGGAGGCCTGGGGCTCCTGAAAGCCGACTGACCACTCCTCAGAGGGGCATTAAAACCAGGGCGTGTCGATGGAGGACCCCTAGGAATGGGCTTTCGGGGGAGGCAAGCTTGGAAAGCCTCCCCCTCCTCCTTCCTCAGATCACACCGCTGGTACATAGCAGTGACTGATGCTCCAAAAAGGGCTTTGGGCTCCACCGGGGCATCCAAGAAATCCACTTTCTCTCTGTCAGACATCCCTGAAAGTCCCAGCCAGAGGGCTAACTCACCAACCACTGCCAAGCCCATACTGCGGCCGCAGTTCTGGACTGCACCTCTGGAGGTTCTTAGGTTAAGATCTGCAATAACGCAGATGTCTTCCCATAGGGCTGGGTTTGGTGACCCAGCATCCATTTGCCTCACTATCTCCTCCATGAGCTCTGCTTGATAAGCAGTAAGGAGAGAGGTGGCGTTCAGCGCCCTCACTGCCAGAGCAGAGGAACGGTAGATCTTCTGAAAAACTGAGGCCGTTAAGTGCTCGGTTCAGATGATGTGCCACGACAGCTCAACAGGAGGGGGATTTGACATCCCTAGCTCCTCCATGTCGTGTACATCCAATCTGGAAAACCCTTTCACAAGGACCATGTGTGAAAAAGGTTTGTCCCAAAAACGCTTCATTTCTGAAATGCACGCAGGGACGGCAGGAATGACCTGTTTAACAGCCAGAGCACGTGATCCATCGCTTAACGCGCTTCCTGGCAGGGAGGGGGTCGACGGTAGGATCACTTCATCATCGTCGTCCTCCTCCTCCTCCTCCATTCCCTCTGCCAGGATCGGGAAAAGAGGAGGAAGCTCGAGGGCGACTTCATCCATAAAATCGCCCCAGCTGCATGATACAGGCGGCTGTTTTGTATCCACCGTGGTTGGAGGGGAAGGAGAGGGGTCACCCTTGTTAACGGCCGCCACCCGCACTCTTCTCTCCAGAACCCTTGACGGGAAGGGGGAACAGTGCAGACAGCACTCGGGGTTCGCGTGTGCCGCCTGAACGTGTCTCACCCCCAGGCATACAATACACAGGGGATGAGTATCCTTGGCCGATATCATAGCCCCACAAGCACAAGGGCGCAGGGCGTCTTTCCCCCTCGCGCCCTCGCTCACAGAACTAGTACTTGCCATTAAGCTCACCACAATGTGTCGCTTAAAAGGGACAGACAAGAGAATTCGTCACACGTCACACGTTAATTCGCTCGTTAGTCCCCTCGCAGTAACTTTCTCCTTGACAGTGAAAGAGAAAAAGAACCACCGTTTCCAGAAAAAACTGCGTTCTGCGGCATAACCTGATGGCTCGTCCAAGAACAGTTGAGCAGCTAATCCGGAAAGGAGTATAGAAAAAGCTTCCAAAAAATCTTCACGGGAAGAGAACGAGAATGAGGTGGGGACCGTTATGCAGTGATATATATATGGGGGAGGCGGGACTCCCGTATCACTGTCGTGATTGGTCTGTCAACCGACAGACGTGGTGCAATTGGTGCTTCCAGGATTGGTCACACCCGAGGCGATTCCCATAGTGAGATACCGAAGAAATGTTTGAAAGAGAAATAGGAAAAACTCAAGGCAAGAATCCAGGACCCTGACAACTACTGTTACGAAGCCGGACTCCCCGACTTTTATTATATGTTGCGTTCTGTTACCTATGTCACTTGTGTTCACTTCCGGTTTATGTTCATTGTCATCACCTGTCGCGTCTTGATTTGTCAGTGTATTTAAGTTCCGTGTTTCCAAGGTATCGATGTCGGTTGTTGGTGTAGTTTCGGTGGTTTTTGCAGTTTGTTGTTATCTTGTATCTCTGATCTTGTCTTCTCTGTTTTTTGGATTTTGGAATTTGCATTTTGGATTACGAGTTTGGATTACCCCTGTCTGGATTAGCTTGCCCTGGAACTTCTGTGTATGTTCATCGTGGTTTGTTTTCTGTTCATCACTGCTGTTTGCACTTGTTGTCACTCTATCATTTTTGCGGTTAGTGTTTGTGTTGTTTTCCTTGTTTATTATTTCATAATTCAGTTTCCCGTTGTTTATTTTATCACAAACACAACCGGCCTCACCGTAACAACTACAGTATGATCACCTTTATATATTTGGTTTGTTCCGTCTTGTTTTTGATTACAGCAGTCTCTCCCCAATCATGTGTGTTTAATTAAGTCATTCTTCAGTCATGTGTGTCAAGTCTATTTAGATTCTTCTCAAAGCTTAGGGCAAAATCTTAAATGTTTTCTCTCTCTTTATAAGTTGCTTTGGATAAAAGTGTCTGCTAAATGAATAAATGTAAAGCTGAGCCTCAGTTCAGCTTTGCACATGCACAGGGGGGTGGGGGGTGGAGACATTAATTTCTTTAGGTCAGACACCTCTGGCCAGTTCTTTGACATTGTGGTTTGACATGTTGTTTATAGTACACAAGAAACACAACAATTATGACTTCCAGTAATTTTTTTTCTGCCATTTAACTTCTTAACTAATTGAATACATTAACAAACCCAAAAACTGCAAACGTTGTTGTCATATTTAGACAAGTAATTAGCACAAAGCTGCTGTTCTATATGAGAGTTCATGTTGGTGTTCATATCACCTTATCTCTGAGATTAACGCTGTAACGGTAAGTCAGACTCAAAACACGGATGTTAATAATAATCAAATCATCAAAATCATAATCAAATAATAATCAAACAGGTGGGTTTATTGAACAATATGAAGACAGAAACTGTTGGCAGGTGAGTATAGATGAATATATAGTCCTTTAGCAAACATATGATGATATTGTAACGTTGTGAATTCCAAAGACAGACAGGAGTAACGGGGGGATGATTAGGACAATTCTAAGGGCCCTGGTCACACAGAGGGCCCAGCAGAACCACATACTTTGGCTTATGATTTTGGTATTTAAATTGCCTCTTCGCACAATAATCTATTAGGATGCAAGCTAGTCACTCAGTGTTCCAAAAAAGGTGATTTATTGTTACCCTATTTATGTTATGATTCTGAAGCTAGTCTATATGAAGCTGTTTTAGGTAACACAAAATAGAAATTCTCTCAGTTACCTCACCCCTAGTTTATCCACTGGAAGTTGTAACAATATTTGCATGCAATTGAACAATAGTAATGGAGCAGCATTCATATAAAGATGAGAAACCATCAAGCAACAATGAAACTGATCTAGTATATATTCAAGGTTTCCGCAGCATTGGAACAGTTTTCTGTGAGGAATTGAAATTTACACTGTAGTAAATCTGCTTTAATTATCACAGGGGAGTTTATGAAATAAGTGTTGTAATAACGTCCGGTTTGTAAGTGAATCGTTTGAGTTGGCTTTGTTTCAATGAATTGGAGAAACCCATTGATAAAATTAGTCTGAATGATTCATTCACAAATAGAACAGATTTTTCTTGAGTTCAGTGATTCTGTCGCTGTTTGTGTGTGCTGGTGTGTAAAACTTATAATTCACTCGGTGAATAATAATAATAATAATAAAGACTAAATGTCTAGCCATGACCTCTATTGAACGGGATTTTGTAAGACAGCTTGATTTCAAAGATCTAACCCAAGATTTTGCTGTGAGAAAAGCACGCCGTTTGGCACTTGGGGAATAATTTTAAGACATTAAGAAAGTGTTTCATTAGTGTCTCTGTATGAGACAGACAGTACAATGGTGTAAATTACTTGTACTGTTTACAGTATATAGTTATTTGTATATTGTTATAAATGCATAATTTCAGTTAATTTAATAAACTGTTAAAATGTAGTTGTCTGTTGTCTCTAATGCTCATTGATATTGATTGTTGCTACATGTGGCAAGAAGATAAGACAATTGGGGGATGGGGCCTTGGGGCCAGGAGTACAAATTAGCCAGGGGGCCCAGAAACTGTAGTGGCACCCCTGTATCCAGGAGCTGGTTTCTTGAGACGAAGACAGGTAAGTAGACAAAACAATGAGGCTGGAACACACAGGGAAGACAAGGGAGCTTGTGGAGAGTGAAGACGTGAAATTGGGTAAGTTACTTTGCTTGAGTTTGAGTCCTTTTTTATAATGGAGACCAGACAACGTGACTGTGTGCAGCGTGTGTTCTTATAGTGTCTGGTGATGACGAAATGACGACGCACAGTTAAGCACAATTTTGCCACATAGCCTTTTTAAGCCATATTTATCTTGTTGTATGTATTTGTAATGACTTCCACCTTGAGGCAGCTCAAACAGCAATTGTCTTTTAGGTTATTTAATTAATAAAACACATTTCATATTTGTGTAAATAAACATTTTCCAGTTTGAAAATCCCTCTGGTGTTTGTTTTCCTTACCAATGCTCTTTAGGCCATTAAGGATGTGTGACTTACTTCACCTTATAGGAAAACAGTCTGTTAGACTGTAATCTGTAAAATAGTAATGGGTTGCACACATTCTAGCAGCGAACATATATGTCTCAGATGTTGAACTTGGGCTGCAAAATATGATGAAAAGTAACAGGTGAGCTGTGAGAATAGACATCTTTAATGGTTACTTCATTTAAGCATCTGTATAATCTATACAAGTCAATAAGACATTAACGTTTTTAGCTGTAAGACTTGTATAAATATGTCACATATGGAAAGAATAATTGATACACACCCGAGATGGTAACATTACACCATGGGTGTGCATCATTTTTGTGAGAATTCACTGGCCTGGAGTCAATTATTGTGCGTATACTATGGTTACCATACCATAATATTGTAATATTGTAATTTTTCAGATGTTTTTTTTTCCAAGACATTTGTCAGGTTTTTGTGCTTAAAATGCTGTTTTGAGTAAAACCCTGTGAACAAGCAGGAAAATGGTGTTCCTGTATTTCAACTGGTAGAACATTGCGTTAGCAGTACAAAGGTTGTGGGTTTAGTTCCCAGGGACAACACGTTGATTACATTTGTAATTTAAATGTACTGTAAGTCACTTATAATTTATTAATTCTATTTTTCTATTTAATTATTTTATTAATTCTATTAAATTTGTCATAAAATTGTGGGAATTTTCTTGCTGTCCAACAATTATGATCTTGCAGGATTCCCTCCTAACACGTCTTTTTAAAAGAGCACACAAGGGGGAGCTATTTACCTAGAACTCTTTCTAGTTAGTAGCACTTGCGAAGCAAAGCATCACTATTATTGTCAGACATACTCCTTTTTTTCTGGACAACATTTCTGCACGCTACTTGACCCCCACGGTTTGTCTTAGACCGATGAATGAGGTGTCAAATCGACCAGCTTATTGTGGAGGGGTGTGCTATGACTTTTATAAGCGATCGGGTGTACGATGTTATTGGGGTGTACGAAAATGTGGGCGAAAAAATTCCATAGACTTAACACTGGTTGAATTTTGTGATGTTATCAGAATGTCATAGAGACCTGGGGGTGGGCTCATTTCGCTTGGCTTAGTAAGCAGCAACACAATGTAACATTTCAACTTCATAGCCATGCCCTAGCAATCAGTTACAGTACCCTAGCAACCACGCCATTGACTTCCATTGAAAAAAATCCAATAGACTTAACATTGGGCAGATCTTTGTGATGTTATAGCTCTGCATCAGAATCTTGTAAAGACTTGGGGGTGGGCTCATATCGCTCGGCTTAGTAAGCAGCAACAAATGGTAACATTTCAACTTCATGGCATGAAGTGGTGGCCTCTTTTGACTCAGACTGCCAAGTTGTCTTTAATAATTACCACAGAAATGGTACAAAATATTTTTAGACAAAATTTCTACACGCTACTTGTCCCGCACGGTTTGTTGTAAAACCATGTGAATGAGGTGTGGGGGGGGTTGCTATGACTTTGAAATGCGATCAGGTGTATGATGTTTTTGGAGCATAGGAAAAAGTGGGCAATAAAATTCCATAGACTTAACATTGGGCTGAATTTTGTGATGTTATAGCTACGCATTAGAATATCATAGAGACTTGGGGGTGGGCTCGTTTCGATCAGCTTAGTAAGCAGCAACAAATGGTAATATTTCAACTTCATGGCCCTAGCAACCAGTTACAGTACCCCAGCAACCACCCCTTTTACTTCCATTGAAAAAGGTGAGAGGCAGAACATTGTAGAGACAAGTGGGTTGCCTCTTTTGTCTAGACTGGCAAGTAGTCTTTTATTATTAACATGAAAACTGTCTAGCCAACCAGCAACCATTTGGAGCATGAAAATGAATAAAACATATGTCAGCACTGAAATACTGTAGACACATGTGGGTGGGCTTATTTGACCCAAGCTGTCAGTGGGTTTAGGTATTGCCCTGGCAACTTCTTGACCACACCCTAGCAACCATTTATATCAACCTAACATCATGAATAAACCATATTTTAGTATATCTATCATGCTAAGTCATGCTAGCCTCATGCTAAGTCATGCTAACATCCTGCTAAGTCACGCTAGTATCATGCTAAGTCCTGTTAACATCATGTAATTTCATTCTTAATCATGCTAAATTGTGTTAACATCATTTAAATATTCCTGATTTCTGCCACGACATGCGCCACTCACATTTTCTTCAGAAAGTGTACCTATCTAGTTTAAATTACAATGCAACTTTTTTGCATACTAAATCTATGGCAGAGAAAGCTAGCTGAAGACTTCATTACTAAATTAAAGAAATCAGTCATTAATTTTAGCTAACACTCACAGTCCCAACATGCTCTAGCTGTACTCGTATCACGTGACCTTTGTGCTTTATTATAATACCCTGGTCTTTTCTGCTTAGAAAGTGGTTTCTGAGACTTACCTGCAGCTCTTAACTGTTATAGTTGCTATTGTGACTGAAAATTCCCTCAATATTCCCTTTACACTCTTACCCTACAATCATTTCTTTATTTCAAAATCTAAAATCTCTAATGTACGTTCTAGCCCAGCAGCCATATTAATCACTCTAAGCTGGTTTGTTTGATGCTACTGTATGCTGAATACAACAATTTCTTCAACAATCGTGACAATATAAGATGGTTTAGAATGCAATAAGTATAAGAATTTATTCTCATTACTTATTGTGTACACAAATTGATATATAAATCTGCTAACATGTAACTATGCTTCATATGAAACTCCAAAGTATGAACTAATTGTTTTATCCATGTCAGTATTATATGCATTTATATTGTACATTTCAGAGACAGAAACATCTGAGCTATTGTTTGACGGTATTTGTGTGCTTTAACCTTTTTGATGCCTGATTTGATGTCTTTAACCTTTTTGTAAGTAAACTTAAAGTTTCAGACCTTGCTAGTATTTGAACTAATTTGTGTAGCTTTATCTGAGCATGGTCACTTTAAAATTAGGTGTCAATGTGTTTCACCTTTAAAGGCACACAAAAAGATTTAAAGTCAAGTTGAAAACTGAGAAGGTGTTCAGGAATTCAGCCAGGCCCATTTGGAGTTATTCAAATATTTTCATTGCAGCGTAAAGACAAACACACACACGTTTGGCTTTTTCCCAGCTAGACTTCTGTGTGTGTTACTGATGATCTCTGATGTCCACAGGATTAATCAGAAAATATGTGAGATGCGCATTTGTGTCTCTGCTCTTCACACCTGTGCAGGTGGGTCAAAACTCAATAACAATATTCATTATGTTAATTATTCATCAGCTAAATCCAAGAGTTATTCCGTCTTATTAAATTTTACAAAGTCATTGAAGGTTAATGAAAAATCACTTTCATGAGTAACTGAACAGTTCCTGCATTTGGTTGCTGTTGCTGTTTATCAGGTCTGTGGTTTGCTCAGCTCAGGTTAACTGCCTTTCATAAAAGCTTGACTTATATCAGGATATATGCTATTTAACCCTTACTATGTAATCTTAATTATTGGTGTAATCCATGTAGAGGAGACTGGGGATAGTTGCCACAAACACTCTAAGGAGTAACTTTAAGCAGTAATAAAAGTGCAATTGCATCAATGTTCATTTTCTCTAGCAGTGTGCAGTGGTTTTAAATACCTAGCCAAAAAGCCCATCTTTAATATGCAGGGTATGGTGTCTGAATTCTGCTCCTAAACTAAAACTATAATGATCATATTTTAATTATAGCTGTTAAGTAAACAAGTGAACACAATAAAACACAGTGGCACATATTTGAGTACAGCTAACTTATGTAAGTTAGATTTTATACCAGTTAGAAATTACTATTATTATTCATTTGGTGGCCAAACAACTGGACATTTACTTTGGAAATAATCACTAAAGTTAAATGGTATGGTATGTCCCAAAATATAAGACATAAACATTCAGTCTTTTCTTGCTTAAGGGTTTAAGAGAGGAGTAGAAGATGCCGTGCTTTGCAACCAGAAGAACCCGATATATCACTTTCTGTGTCAGCATTGTCGTCTGCCTGTTCATATTCTCTCGCCCAACGATACAGCGACTGGTCTTTGGAGAGTGTGCATGCGGACGGTGTGTGATGGACCTCAGACATGACACCTGGTTCAGACAGCGCTACAACCCATATGCCCAACCCTTACTGACCAAGAGAAACAGTGCACTCAGCAGTACCCTCTATCTGTGGTGGCAAGTAAGTGCCTTGTGTAAAAGTCACAATGTAGGATTGTGCAATATCCTAAAAATGGTTCTCTGCAATATCATCAGATTATACTGCACAGAGTTTACTATGTGGCATCTTTGTGTGCTATTTAATTTAGAAATCTAGCTCCAAATTCAAGAGGTGTGGCTATCTGCATTGGTATCTAAGTGAAGCATATGACTACAAATGTAAATCTATTAGTTAAACAGTTCTATTTACCAATGCAGAAAGCTCTGGTAATCATGTTTTTCCATAATATTTTAACAGAAGCTACAATATAAGAGTAAAGTAAACTACACAAGAGTAGCAGAAATGTTATTTGGCATTTTCCCAACTGAAGAAGATTACACTGACGATGGACCTGGACGCTGCAGAACATGTGCTGTAGTGGGGAATTCTGGGAACCTCAAAAGGTCCCACTATGGTCCTCTCATTGACGCTCATGATTTTGTCATTAGGTGAGTGAGAGGAGCCTCCATATATCAGCATTTTCATATATATTTTACAATTATATTTTTTCAGTTATATTAACTATATTCTTTCAATTATATTTCAACTTACAGATAATTAGTCATTCTGAGAAATATTGCTAAAACAAATTATGGTTTAATGTTACATATTTTTGCCAGATTTGACTGGAACAAAGGTATCTGTGATGTATGTTTGTAGCACAATAAGTGGTATGAGGTCTTCCATTGTGGACCGTGTAGGTTTTACTGTGAAGTGAATGTCTGCTGGTGGTTCTAACTTTGCATAGGTTTTGGATAGTAAATGATGTACAGTGGGGTCTACAAATCAGAGACCACATTGAAAACTGGTATTCAAAATTTACCTTAACCCTAGAAACAAACATAAAGCATTGTGACTTCAAAAGAAAGGGTCAGAAAAACATTAGCTTTGAATTAGTTGAATTTTCACTTCATTAAATATTTGTGACATTTTGATGAATGTTTACACTCCTCTTATATTTTCATACAATGAAAGTCAATAATGACTCATTTAGTATCATCATTTGTGATCGAGTACCAAAAGTGTGAGTATACAATGACAAAAGTTCCGTTTTGGAACAGTTTTTGAACTATCCCTTTAATTATCTTAGTCAACTATTTGGTCAACTCAAATGTGTAATGCTGCTGTTTGGGCATAAAAAAGATCTGCAAAGTTACAAATTTGTAGAAAAATTTGTAGAAAATTGGTGATAAAGTGTTAGTGACTAAAGTGATTTAAAGTGACTTATGCTTATCAGTCCAATGAAGTAAGAGGTGTGTGTATAAAAATCCAGTAAGTAAAGTGCAGTGTGAAGTTAAGCAGGGGGGCTGATCTTATGATGGCCTGAGTTGGAGTGGAAGTGGGTGACGATTATTGGATCTGAATGATCTCAATGCAGTACTCTGGTACCACTTGCCAGACTTCACTTGTGGGTGGGTTGAGTGGGGTCGCTGATGATGTTGCTAGCCCATTTCCTAGCCCCTATTATTGAAAATGTCTTGCAGTGAGGGGAGATCAGTCCTGTGATTTTCTGGATCAGTCTTATCATTCTCTGTAGTGCCTCTCTGTCATGTGCTGTGCTGTGCTTTCCAAACCACACAACGATGCAAGTGTCTACTTGAGGTTCTTTACAGATGTACAGATCGTTGGAACTACAACATGTCTTCCAGACATTAAAATAATCACCACCCATGGAATATGCAAAAAGGGGTGAAGTCTGTTTGAGATGCTTTGGCAGTGTGTCATTGCCATGTAAAAGAGATGCTGTTTCCTTTCCAGCTTTCGCTTTATTTTGTGTTCTTTGTTTGTTTGTGTTTGTCTGTGAGCACATGGCTTTTGCTTTTCTCTGTGTTCTTTGTTTGTTTGTCTGTGAGCACATGGCTCTCACTCCTTTCTGTGTTCTTTGTTTTTTGTGTTTGTTGGTGAGCACATGGCTCTCACTATTTTGTGTGTTCTTCATTTGATAGTGTGTTTGTCTTTGACCACATGGCTCTCACTCTTTTCTGTTTTCTTTGTTTCTGTGTTTGTCAGAGAGCACATGGCTTTTGCTTTTCTCTGTGTTCTTTGTTTGTTTGTTTGTGAGCACATGGCTCTCGCTCCTTTCTGTATTCTTTGTTTCTGTGTTTGTTGGTGAGCACATGGCTCTCACTCTTTTGTGTGTTCTTCATTTGATAGTGTGTTTGTCTTTGACCACATGGCTCTCACTCTTTTCTGTTTTCTTTGTTTCTGTGTTTGTCTGTGAGCACGTGGCTCATGCTCTTTTCTGTGCTCTTCATTTGTGTCTTTTCTATGGGCACATGGCTCTTGCTCTGTTTCTTCATGTTACAGCATGTGGCTTTTTGTTTGGCTATGTTCTTTCCCACCCCCTTGTTTCTGTTTTAGTTATATCATGTTCGCCTGCTCTGTCTCAAGTAATCTCTGCATGTTTTCTGTCTTGTGGTATTGTTGTTAAACATTGTTTAATGTGTTTTTAGCTTGCTGGCTCTCAGTGTTGTCATGTACTGTTATCCAGTTTGTCTTTCTGTCTTAACTGCTCCATCTACACATCATTGGAGTTTTGGTTCCTTGCCACTCTTGCCCTGTTGGCTTGCTTACTAGGATACTTACTAAACTTGGCTTAGGGTTTTGTAAATTGTCAGTATTGCTTTAAATGTAATGATCTAACTACAGTCCTAATGTTACGGTGGGCTGGTTGTGTTTTTGATGTAAAAGAACAACAGAAACACGGGACTAAACAATAAACGGTATTTAATGAAAGGATAAACACGGAAAACAACACAAACACTAACCGTGAAAATAGTGAGGCGATGACAAATGCAAACAACAGTGAAAAACAAAACACAATCCACGATGAACATACACGACAAGGTCCAGGGCAAAAGTATCCAAAAGGGTAATCGAAATCCAAATACACAGTCCAATAATCCAAAAACCAGGAAATACACAAGAGACTACACGAGAGAACTACTAACTATGAAAACTATGAAAACTACCAAACCACGCCAAACACCAACACTAGAACATACAAAACACGGGACTTAAATACACTAACTAATCACCGATGGACAGGTGATGACGATTAACAATAATAGGAAGTGAACACAGATGACACGGGAAACAGAAAACTACACTTCATAATGAGAGTCGGCTTCGTAACACCTAAAGACTCTACTGTTTATTAATAATTTTTCTCCCATTCTCTTTTCGCTATGCAATGTTCAGATATTTTATGATATTATTGCAAATCCCTCATACTCTGTCCTATAAAATATTTCTTTATAAAATATAACAAAATCTATAAAATCACCATCTCCTATAGACTGGAATGGCATACCTTGCTTAATAAGATACCTGTCATCTATCATGCTAATTGAATAAATGTCGCATAATCTCAAAAGTACGTACTGTCTTAGTAGGCAGTCTGGCCTTACCTTCTCATAAACCACTGAACTGGTATGAGCCTTCGCATGCAATGACAGGTACAGTGCCTTGCAAAAGTATTCATACCCCTTGAGCTTTTTTACATTTTGTCACCTTACAACCACAAACTTAAATGTATTTTATTGAGATTTTATGTGATAGACACAAAGTAGCACATAATTGTGACGTGGAACAAAAATGATATACGGTTTTCAAAATTATATGCAAATAAAAAAAGTGTGGCGTGCATTTGTATTCAGCCCCCTGTACTCTGATACCCCTAAATAAAATCCAGTGCAATCAATTGCCTTCAGAAGTCACCTAATTAGTTAATAGAGTCCGCCTGTGTGTAATTTAGTCTCAGTATAAATACACCTGTTCTGTGAACCATGAACAGGTTCCAAGGAACCAGGGAACTCACCAGACAGGTCAGGGATAAAGTTGTGGAGAGGTTTAAAGTAGGGTTCTCAAGGAGCACTGTTCAATCCATCATCAAAAAATGGAACAAGTATGCCACAACTGTAAACCTACCAAGACATGGCGGGTCCACCTAAACTGACAGGAGAGCACTGGTCAGAGAAGCAGCCAAGAGGCCCATGGTCACTCTGGGGGAGCTGCAGAAATCCACAGCTCAGGTGGGAGAATCTGTCCACAG
>JAZGTI010012718.1:0-15462 GCA_036877585.1 Botia kubotai
GGACACAGACTGATGTTTTGGTGTGGACACAGACTGATGTTTTGGTGTGGACACAGACTGATGTTTGTGGTGCACTCAGCCCTTTCCCAGTCCGCTGTCTAAGTCTCCTCACTGAGCTGTTAATTATTTTCCTGGGAAGTCTTTGGTCAAACATTTGACGAGTCATTCATCAGGGAGGTGGCCTCAGTGCAGCTGCTGAGAGTTCATTTCCACACTTCAGTTCAGAGATGGAGACAGAGCAGCTGCTTCATCAGCACTGCAGGCCTCTGAAGGTTGAGGTGACCCCCTGTACCTTCTACCATCTCCAGCTCACAACAGACTTTGAGTGTTGCTGCAGGTTTTTTAGCCTGATCTGAGCCTGCCATGCCATGACAGCTACTGATTGTGGAAGTGGGTGGTAACTGGCATCCACCTGCAGGAGACCCAGGTGAGTGTCAATTAGAACAGGCTGGACAAGATCAGAGTCAAAGAGAGTGTTTGTGTTGCCTTCCACAAGTTAGGTTGAGAGCAGTTGGCTTCTCTAAGCCAATGTAACGCCAACACCGTCTGTTCCACGAGGAGGGAGTCAAGGATGACACTGTGTGGGCAGGAGAGATGCTGCTGAGGTAGAAGATTCTGGAGGAGGACCAATTATTCAGGTACTGGATCTGCTCTCTTGATGGTCTGAACTCCTGGTCAGAGTTTCCTCCAAAGCTGCCAGGACACTCTACCTACATAACTCCCCTGACTGGAGCTGAACCTGCTTCCCTCTGGATGGTCTTTGGCGTCTTTGGCTCTCAGCAGAAGTTCTGGATAAATGTGCTCACTAAATTGGCCTCAGGTGGTAAGTGTGCTGGATGGGCTGTGTCTTTCAGTCAAGCTGGGGACGAGGGCTCTGTATATGAAATTACTCAGCTAACAAGCTCCCTTCTGAGCCCATGACCGTGTACCACAGACATCGCTGCTCGACATTGAGGAATCCAGAGGTCCCGTTACAGTGTTCCTCAAGTACACTGGTGTCCCAGAGACCCCCCTGTTTCCTCCCCCTCCAGCTCCTTATGTGTCACGTCTGCTGACGTAACTTCAGCTTCTGATTTATGAGAGGCTGAGTGCTGCTTCTCCCCCTGGATGTTGAGGTGTGTCTGGAGCTCTTTCTGGAGCTTTTGGAACCTCCTGCAGGGTTGTTAGTGGCAGTGTTTGTGCCCGGGGTGTGTTGGAAGTGTGCACAGATGTTGAAGGTCCACTGAAACTTCTGACTGTTTTGTGTTGGGGACAAAGCAAGTCTGTAAAAACAGGAGATGTGGAAGATATCTGTAGAGAGACAAAGTATAAAGAACGTTATTAGGTCATTTCATTGTTTAAAATATGTTTCGATAAACAATTTATTATTTATTTATTATATAACTATAATATATATATTTTATAGGGATAGTTTACCCAAAAAAAACTTCCACCATCTACTCACCCTCATGTCATGTTTTTGTTCTCGGGAACACAAAATAAAAATATTTTGAAGTACATTAGTAATCAAAGAACTGTGGCACATCGAATTCCGTTATATGGACACAAAACCACAGACACATTTATTAAAATATCTTCTTTTGTGTTCCACAGAAAAGAAGTCATACAGGTTTGGAATGACATAAGGGTGTCGTCCTCATATACATTGTACACACTTCGCCCAGTATACACAGAGAGAGCACGTGGCTGGAAACAGCTACTCTATGAATCTTCATATGGGTTAGGAAGCCCTGCATGCTGTTTGCATTAGCTGCTTTTCCACAGATGAAAATATGATTACGCTGTTGCTTTGATGCGTTCTTCTTCTAGAGAATAGCCATAAAGACCACAAAACACACATAATAGGTATAAAATATGTACATCAGAACAATGCTAGCTGAGAGAGGGAAAAACAGCCTTTTATAGTCAAAAAATATTGCCTCATCGCTCTTTGTGTGCAAAGCAACACTGCTTGTTAAGACAGTCAGTCCATATTTGTAAGAAACAGAATGAGATCAAAGAACAGCATGTTTTCACAGTAATAAGAAACAAACACCCACAGTGCTGCCTGAACTCTGAATATCCAGAACACAGCAAGAACTCACCTGTAATATCACTTTATTAAAACAAATCACTGTCAATTAGTTATAATAATTCCTTGTATTAGACATAGTATGGCTAATATTCATACAGTTAATTCCATATGTGCTAAATTAATATGACGACATTTCACTGTTCCATCAGTATTCTGCAACTGACTTCATTACTAACTGGGAAGCAATCAAGCTACTTTCAGACACACAAGGGACTGGATTCAACAATCAGTGCCTCGTTTTTATCACTTCTCTCTAAGGGGTAAAGTACAGTTTTCTGAAGCGTGTAAGTCTATGTAATTCTAGTTACAATAGGACAGATACAGTAATAAATGTCAAGAGTGCAAAATCACATTTGCCCCCTGACCCTGTCCTGGGAAATGCTGTGTACCGCCAAGCTTCTGGGTCATCTTCAGTTTGGTCACAAATCTTTATACAGCTGCAAAAAGAAACTTCCCACATTTGAGATATTGAATGGAAATCCAACATTTGTAATTATATTACAAGGATTAAAAGTAAAAAAAATACACAGTTCTAAATGATATTTACACTGGAGCAGAGCCACACAAGAAAAGAGCAGTTAGATTAATATTCAAAACCACACTGCTGTAGTCTTTGTTTTGAAGAGTGATTTTAATTATTTTTGCTACGGTTATGACACAAGAGACCTCTAACAGCCGGCACCACAAAAGACTTTAAACCACACAATGTCCCAAATGCGTCTGTTTGATTTGTAAAGCAAAGGGCCCAAATGTGTGGATGCGATTAGGGCCACTCAGCTAGCTGTGAAATTAAACAGAAAGTGCTCCTGTGGATTCGAGGATTTACATACAAGCACTTAATTCTTAGACACACGGGAAGGGAAAAGCAGCTTGGTGGGAAACTATAAGGACTTTCTCGAAAGCTCAGCAGGATTTTGGACGGAAAGCCAAAGATTTAATGGCATCTCGTGCACAACTTGTAGAATAGCAGAGCATGTACAAGTTAAAACAAGTTAAAGTGTCTGGTTAAACTGGACTGAGTGTGCTTAGTGAATAGTTTTTAAACTGAAATAACTGTGTAACCTGAGATAAACTTAAGTCCACAACTACCAGAACTCCCAGAACTTACCAGAACTAATATGTACCCAAGATCCTGTATGGAGTTAACACAGGCTGTTTTGGTTTCAAACGTTCAAAAGCACCACTGAGAGTCATTTATCCAGGATAAATGACTCTGTTTAGATACAGAGAGAAAGTGAAAGAGGAAAAATAAGTTTAAGAAGTTTAAGGTATTTGTCGCCGTTTGTCATCAGGGTTCTTTCCACCTACTCAAATCTCTCTTTTCGTACAACATTAATGAAGACATTCATATGTGTTCCAAAGACACATGTGAAAGAAACTTATTAAGAAAATTATTATCAAAACCGTCAGTTTTGAAAAATAGCTTATTAAATAACGGCAGCAAACACCAAAGGAAAGCTTTTAATCAGCAGCCACACAAACACTCGATGCAAGACACTAAGATGCAATATTACAAAAACTATCCTCAGATAATGTGCTATTCTCCATTTACTTATCAATAAACAGATTAAAACAGTAATACTGCTGTTTCTCTTCTTGCAGTGACACCAAAAAAAACACAATTTAGGACAATACAAGATGTTTTTTAAATCGGTTCATGCAACGTCCATATAAAACTGTGTCAGGAGACAGAACTCTGTCCCAGCTCAAGCAGGATAGTTGTTCAGCTAACACATGATCCTGCCTGGCACACGGGCCTTCAGTTCTGGGCAAATGTTCTGACAGTGCTGATTGGAAGCACCAGAACTCACACAGTCCCAAGACCTTCACCAGTGACTGACGACACATGAGCTGTGGCATCTAAAGTCTGAGTTCTTACGAGACCTCAGAAAACATTCTGTATTCATCCAGTAGTGACTTGCTTAAGAGCACAACAGATTTTAAACTAAAGCAAATTTAATATTATTCTCAGATCTCTCTCTCTCTCTCATATTAAAATCTCTCTCAGAATTGAACATCTATGACTCTCAGGGCTGACCTGTGGGCCAGTATATGAACTATCAGTACACATAATTAAACAGGTGCTTGGTCATTTCTTTCCAGTTTTGTTTAGTCACGTACTATAAAAATCCTGCGTACATCTCTACAAGCTTGTGAGTCCAGAAAAAGTACTGCTAGTCTATATTTACAGAAAATGAAATGTATGTGTAAATGAAGCATAATGAAAGATTGAAAACAGAATGAAACAGTTTTCATTCCAGCAGAGCGACAGAACAGCTGAGAGGCATCTGTTTTTCAAGCTGATGAAGAAACTTTTGCAGGAGCGCACCTTCTGTTTGCAAACTCACAAAAAATGAGGAAAGGGGGTGGGACACACACACACACACACACTTGTGCAAATCATTTTTAATCAAAGGTGAATCCATGTGGACAGCACTGCACACAACCTGCAGCCCATAATTCTACCACATACGCTTCTGGCAGTGCTGCAGCTTCATAAACTTTGCTCTGTTTTTCTTCAAAAACAATATTTGGTAAACAAGGGGAAGTTACTGCAGGCTGTATTTTGCCTGGAATTGTGGCTATAATTGTAATTAATATACAATTGTGTGGATGTAGTTGTAATTAAATGTGGATTATAATTGTAAATTAATAATTACAGCACATGTAAAGCACAAATGCAATTATAAAGATATGCAGCTCAAGTGTGTTGCAGTTATTTGTTTTTAATAGGTGTCTGATTTTCATATCTGTTTGTTTTCTTTTTATTGTAGCGTTGGGAAACCTGTTGATGTTTTACACTCGTATGGTTGTTATCAAAGTCCTAAATTGAAGCATATATGCACAGTGTATGCTTCTCTTTTATTGCTCTGCACATATTTAGCTGCATTTTAATGTGTGTATCAAATCCCATTGAGCTGTTATTTCACTTTTGCAGAAACCAAATCCACAGTCTATCAAACGAAAGCCAAACCAAAATAAATGAGCAATCTGCTCAGCTGGCGGAGCTCACTTCAAACACAAATCCATTATCTATAGAAAGCTTTGAACCACAAAGCCAAAGACGACCGAAAAAATAAGCATTTTGTAAACACAGGCAAAGGAACAATTAAGGGGGAACAGCGTACAGAACGCTGCTGAAGGCGTCTAGCGCGGCACAGATAGATTTTTTTGTGTGCGTGTGTGAGAAACGCCTGGAGGTTTGCAGATGATGCATGACGTCTCCTGACTCTAGCTGCAAACAGTAGCATGTCAGAAGAAAGTCCCTCAGCTGGGTGCGGAGCTTTCTGTTGTTGTCATAGCTGTCTACACAAACTCCTGTGGAGAACCCTGAATCTCTCGAGCTGTCTCATTCTCTAACTTTATCTCGTAAGACTTTACTGTGTGTATCAGAAATTCTTACACACACACACAGACACATCCAACAAACACTCATAACAGACAGAAATACACCAGGATGGTGCGTGTTCTTGTCAGTTCTTTTTGACAAAATTTGACATATTTCAAAATACTGTTACAATACATCTGTTACTACCATAAAGAGTAAACATTTAAACTTATATTACTGTAATACAACTCTCAAACATACACAAAAAGATTATGTGTCTATATATCCACAGTATGTCAAGATAATCGTGTCGACATTTCTTCTGCTTATTCTTCTTTATTAAGTCACTGATTTAAAACACACCTAATGATGTATTAGAAACGAAGCAAGCACACATCTGAAAACAGTTTACCATGAAAGCAAACACTGCTCAATATGAACACTGGATCCTGAAAAGTTGTGAAGCAGTTTTAAACATTGAAACTGTAAGATAAACGTGTGTGATTCATTACACAGATCATGCTGTTACTTAACTTTCCCCACTCGTGTTGAGGGACACAGGACGACATTCAGTCCTCAAGACTCATCCTAGAAGCATCCGTGAGGTTCCCAAATGTCTACAGCCATGTAGCCCGAGCCAAAGTCTGTAACAGTCCTGCATCAAAGTGAAGCATCACAAAAGTGAATTTGTCAGGTAAGAAATGCCCAGCAAACATCTTCTGGAGAGATGATGGAGCTGCTGTGCTGACTAAGTGTTAAATAACATGATGAATGAGAGGAACAGCTTTAGCAAGAGTGCAGTACGTCTCTAGCAGGTGTACTTACCTGCAGAGACCGAGTTCTCACAGGACCTAGACATGGTGAAGCGTAAATAACCCAGACTGAGGAGTAACAACACACACACACATCTCATCTAACACACAGCAATTACAGCACACTAATTAAAGCAAACATGCCATTAGACAACACTACAAATCACCATCATTCATAATGAAACAAGAGAGTGAATGTAAACAGACTGATGCACGTAACTGCACCCCCTCAATGTCTGCAAATCACATCAGACTTTTCTAGCAAATGTTCAAATTAAAGATGAAAATGTCATGAGAACAGTGAACTTACACACGAGACACAGATCACAGAAGATTCTGTTCCATAACAGAAAACAGCTTCTGACTTTATATACCTGCTCGTTTTATACCTGTATGAAACCTGTTTCTGTCTTCATGAATGTAACTTGTTTCTGAAGAAGTGAAGGAGTATCCGGGCTGTTAAACATCAGATTTCTGAAGACTTGAGGCATATGAACAACTTGGCCAGGTTAACTTGGCCATGTTTTACAGCTAGACGGTTTCATCATCGAACAGTAACATTTCCCTGTTGAAAAGACCAGCATAGAGAAGCAGGAAATTTCACTGCCCATCTAAAATGGAGAATACTGGTTATTGTTTATTTGGTTTTTGTCTGCTGGTCAAAGAACTTTGTAATGAAGAAGGTTCCTTGTGACAGTTCAGAAGTCAAGTGGGGCCATCAGCATACCAGAGTCTCATGTTGGGGGACCAGCAACCAAAACACAACCAGCAACCCTAATCTTTTTAACAGGGAACATTAATCTCAACTCAAAAGATTAATGACAAACTTTAATTAATGACAAACTTCAGATTGTAAAGTTGGTTTAAGCAAGTAATTGTCAAACTATAACGTGCCATTGTATGATATGGAATTTAGAAGTTTGTCTGTGTAAAAACAAAGCTCTGTTCCACATAAATGACTGAATAGTGCCGGCGAGAGTTCTGCGAGGCAAATTAACAGTTGTTTGCGAGCGTAAAAATAGCTCACGCAGAAGACTAAACAGCTGCTGTCTAACTTTACAATCGAGAGACTTTACCAGTCAGGAAATATTTAATTACCTGTCACAGCAGTGAGAGAAAGTTAGAGAGTGTTGAGAGAGTTAGAGAGAGGCAGAGGGAAGGAGGAAAATAAGACAGGAAGTGGCGGTGCACACAAACCAAAGACACTTTCAGCTCTTATCAGAAGACGCTGCGGTACAAAATTACTTTCTCTCTCTGAGGAAATAAAGAAAAGGTGTAAAAGATAGAAAAAAGAAAGCCAGCACTTGGCAAACATAGCAAGAGGGATTTATAATTTTGGCTTGAGGGAGGTGTATCTGTGCCTCTTTGAAGAAGCAAGCGTGTGGGCGAGCAGCTGGCATAACAATTAGCACTGAGACTTTCTGATGACTTGCATTTTATGAACGCAAGTTCTTCCTTCTGCCCACTTTCTTTTACAGCAATGTTTTAATACATAATGTCTCACAAAGAGCTTTAAACAAAACTCACTCTGCGTCTCTCTGGAAGATGTGCTGCATCTTGAGGACGGCTGAAGCGAGACACAGTGGCCACAAAAACATTGATAATTGGGCATTTAGCCAGTCAGTATAGCAAAATAAACCCAGATTATATTTTATTCAGAATGATATTAAAAATGATCATATTTACAAAAATAAACTAATATATAGACTAAACTAATAAACTAATATATATAAAAAATAAAAATATATAGTTATAGTTGATATATATAAATATAGTTGGTCGATTTATAAATTCTATATCAGCGCAACCCTAAAAAAATACTTTCAAGTATTAATATTTTCATGTCTGTCCAGGTGTTAAATGGGTACATCAGTGTTTAGCTATAGAATAAAACACAACACTCTCAATGATGATGATACAGGAACATAAAGAGAACTGAACACACAATCCTGATCTCTCTCTGTCCTTTCCTAAAAACACATTATGCATTTGATTACTGAAGCTTTACTTTCCCTGGAGATTATCAGAACATGACGCTGTGGTTCTTTAAGAGCAGACGCCCGTTTCTTTCTCTCTTTCCTTCTTTCTGGGCTGATAAAACTCATCTCGCCTGTATTAATGACTTGCAGGGGTGACAAAGCCCTTGAAAGTCTGGCATCAGATGAATCTGGGCAATGGCTGCTGTGGACATTTGTTCAAAGTAAAATGGCTTGAGACGCAACTGTGTCTAAAGAGGAGATTAGCAAATTGAGATTGGTGAAAGCAGGGTTCTCACTCTCCCTTATGAGTCTCCTTCCCTTCAGTGGCCTTTTCTTGTGTCGTCTTGCAGTCAGAATGCATCAAGGCCAGGAGAGACAGTGTGCTCTGTCTGAATGGTGGAGGTTTAACTGTTTAAAAAGTTAATCCCACACACACACTTCACATCTGCTGACCACTGTCTGTTTACACACACATACTTTTTGAATTTCAGTTAAAGCTAAACAGTTTGGCAGGTCTTTACAAACTTTATTGTTGTTGTAAATCTGCTTGCTTAGGGTGCGTGTTACTTCAAAAATAAAAATGGATTTAATTAAAACAAATACTCTTAACTCTCTTAACTCTGATTGGATATAGCATATAGTCAGCCTAAGAAACTATATTACTCAAAAAAGTCCAGTTATTTTATCACAAACTGATCATCTGTTGAACATCGCTGGCATGTCGTTTTACTGTTGCTTTTATCGTTACTCTGATTTTAGCATGTATAAGTGGTACGACACTCCATTATGCTTAACACCTCTTAATACACACATTAACACAACTACAATCTCAGATGAAACACTGAGGCAGTTTATTAACCTGGGTCAGGAGGCTGGACTGAGTCACCTCCACCCCACTGACTGCACACCTGAGAGCGGCAGGAACATCACAGCCTCACTCTCTAAAGAGCTTCACCGTGGAGAACCCAGAAACAGGACGGAATGAAAGAGGCACTGACACTATCAACAACTTCCTGTCTGCAACAAACTCAGAGTGGACAGAATACAAACAGAGTTCTGTTCTCCTACAAGACAACAGCACAGAGAATGCTCAGAACCCTTATAAAGGTCAATACAATTCTTTAATCCACCTTAAAGTGACACAGGATGACCCCTATACTGAGTAGATCTTATATTGATTGTTTGTGTGCTTGTTTAAACAGGGTTCAGCAGTACAATTCCTGTGCGATCAGTTTTTCCTTAGCAAACATAATGCAGAGTTTGAGACCCAAAGTGATCTAAATGATTCATGGTAATTCCTTCTCGTTTTCCCATCCCTCCTGTCTCATTCCCAGCATCCCACACTCCCAGCTCTCGGACATATAGCCAAAGACAGATATTCTTCTGCTTGGCCTTGAGGCCTACAGGCAGAGTCATAAACCAGGCACACACTGGTTCTTCTGCTCCCATGCTTTACAGTTAAATGTTTTAGGTTTATGAAGTGCTTCCGGTTCTGTAAGCGGTTATTTAGAGTTTGTTCTCTTTCTGACAGTTTATTTCATCATCTTTCTAACCAAACAGCATTAATCCGATCTCATCTTTCCTTCGTTCCCTCTGCTTTTATTTCGGAAGAAGCGGTAGCACTCAGGAAAGAGGATATCGAGGTGGTGATTAAATCCCAGATGCCATATTTGATTTGCATTAAACACATTTAAAAAAACTGAATATGGGATTAGAGTGATACACGATGTCACATATTTGGAGTATTGCTGGTGTCCACCTGATGCACACAAAGTAAAAACGACTTTCTTGACCTAGCAAGCACTAATCTGATAAAATAATAACTCTGTGTTCTGTGTAAATTGTAACGCTAAAAGTCATTCAGTATGAAAGAGTGAGTGTGTGAGTGTGTGTGTGTGTGTGTGTGTGAGTGAAAGAGAAGAGAGAGAGAGAATGCCATAGAAATCTAGATGTAATGAGAATTAAACAGAAGGCTTCACCCAACCAATAACATTCCAGTTGACCAATAAAAATGCACTTTTAAATCAAATGAATGGAATATAAATCAATCAAATCTTTGGCATGTATGTTTAGAACAGAATATGGAAAAAGACATTTTGAATGCAGACTGTGTGCCCACCGAACGAGCACACGGCAGTGGTGTCACTATTCCATGTCACAGCTTGTGATTAACCCAGTGATGTAACAGTGCTGGCGTTTGTATTATACACCATTACACCCCAGTATCAACACTCCCATCATACACTAACAGTCAGAGTTCAATCAGTCCATTGAAACTGGAACTACGGGGGAAACACAACTGCTAAATGTGTGTTTAAAGGCATCTGAGCATCCCTCTACAGGAAGAAACACTATTTCTGTTTCTCATCTCTTCTTCTTTCATATTTTAATGATAGCCTGTGTTCATGATACGCCTCTTACTGTTGTAATCACAGATGGGAGACGCCATGAAACTCACGTTCTTTAAAGACTGCTTGACAACCAGACTGGTGCACACAGATGCAGTATATAAAAAAATCACAGCTTGTACTCTTCTGAGACCTCTGATTCTCAATAATCTCTCCGGCTTCCTGTCTCTTACACATTTCATCACATGTTAACCCCACATGTCAACCACAGTGTGCTGGATGAAGTATGTGCCTTACACAAGCCCTAGTAGATAGACCACATTCACAAAAACCTCTGCTGGAGGAGTGAGCTTAGATCATGTATGAATCTTTAGAGTGAAGCTAGCTGACCAATGAGCTCTTGCTAATTAAGCTAATTGGTCTTTTCAACAAAACTGCCAAAACAAGTTTACTAGTTTAGCCTTGGAAGGTATCAGAAAAATGTTGCAGACTGGTGCTTTTGCTTAGACATCATGCTCCGGTATAATCTAAACAAACAAACAAAACTTCTCCCTGTTTATTAGAATATGACATATGCCTGTCATCCTTCCCAAAACACATACAGACATTTTCTGTATTGCTGTTTCCCCTTTATGTCTACCAGAACTTTTCTATTCCATTACCGTCTTATGCAAACAAACATCAGTGAGACGACGGCAAGTGACACGCCTCATCAAATAAGCACTCTGCTTTAAATAATGCGCTTTCACTGGGAAACAAGCGCCCGCTTCCCCATACGGAAAGGAAAATAATGACAACAATCCACCTGACTGAAGGATGAAACAAGCTCTTCATACACCCTGAGCATACTGAGAGAGCAGTGCAACAAAAGAAAACCCTCTCAGATGCCAGTCTGTCCACGAGGACGAATTCACATTGGAGAGGGCCAGAGGACATCTTGAAAGCAGCCGTCGACTTGGACACAGTGTTGGTATTAATTCAAAGTTTGGAGACTGGAGCACCTGGGGGTTCTCCTCAGAATGAAAGGGAAGCTAATGTGCTTTGGTTCCCTGCACACAGTGACCTGAGCACCGAACTGCTTTTTATTCCCTCTGTGTTACAAAAAAGTAACTGCTTCCAAACTTCTCGCTGCATACGTGCGAGTGATTTGAAGTGATTTATCAAAGAGATTACCAAAGAACTTTCTACCAGCACTCTGTGTTTAGGAAATGTACCCATTTCTAGCCCATCATCCCCCTCATCTACTATTCCACCCTCATACTCAGCCCACTTCAGGCTAGAGAGCAATGTGCCTGTTCCCACATCATCGACAGCGGCGGATGAAGTGAAATCCTTTTCTCCTAACGAAGAGCAAGAGGCATCGATTGTGAGGAGGGTCTTCTCTCCACACCTAATTAAATGAATTCTTCCAAGACTTCATTAGACATGAGAGATTGAGAGGGAGAGAGAGGAGGCAGAGAGACAGATAGAAACCATGTCCGCAGATTAATGTACTGTATCGCCTTCCAGGGGAGGGAGAGGGAATGAGAGTCAGAGGTTACAGGTTCTGCCCTGAGAGCTTCGCTGGCATGAGATGGTTGTAAAATTACACGCACTCTCGACTTCTGAGGCAAATGAATCAGGTGGCATTTAAAAGCTCATAAAAGTGTTAATTTATTTTACTCTCTCTGCAAATTAAAGGTCCTGGTGCCGAAGACTGAGGCTATTCGAGGCACTGACTGCTTTTTGAAAGCGGGACAGATGCACTGGGTGAAGAAGATTAAAAGGAGCTTTGAAAATATATGAGTTGAGAGATCAAGAGAGGATAAGAGCTGCGGAATGCTGCACTGACTATAAAACGAGGACTGAGAGAAAGAGAAGCGGGAAGCAAACAAAGTCGAGACGCAGGGCTTTGTTTTAATGTTAGAGAACAGCCGATCGCAATACAATGAATAACATGATTTTTAGATTTACAGTCGTATTGCTTGTGTGAAACTAAGGTCGAGAGGAACAACATTCCTTTCAAAGAAACAACCTAACCTAACCTAACCTAAACCCTACTATAACTAAACTCCTAAAATCAGAGGGAACAAGCCCTTAACCCAGTGCTGAGGCTAAATCTAACATTGATCCTCTATCTAATCCTACAATCTGATTGGTTGCAAGGTTGTTTCAGGACAAACATGTTGATTCAGGAACGTCCATGTGACCATAATAATGCATGGCATTGTGGGTGGTTGCCAGGTCGTTGCTATGTGGCAGCTAAGGTGTTTTGAGCATGTTTCTGGGCAGTTATATATATGTACATATTTATAGTTTAATATCACACCGATCCTCAACCATGTGTGTAGCATAAACAGCACACAACTAGTTATGTGCCAAAGTTTAATAGTTGGTGGTTTTTCAAACCCCTAATCCTAAGAAGGAGAAATATTACTATTGATGCTTTCTTTCCCCTCACACACACTGTGAAAACTAACAGCCATTTATTAATGCATCAGAATAAACATTGAGCTTTTAATATTTACTGAGGTTAAGTTCATGCTGGTCAGTCAGCAGGGCCAATAAAAGCTTACATTCATTTTTCATTTGTCCACAGTTTGATATGGTTCTGGTACTGATGCACTGCACAAACGCTACATAATTGATTCTGTTTTCACACTGC
Source organism: Botia kubotai (assembly GCA_036877585.1). Taxonomy (NCBI): domain Eukaryota; kingdom Metazoa; phylum Chordata; class Actinopteri; order Cypriniformes; family Botiidae; genus Botia; species Botia kubotai. The sequence goes on from JAZGTI010012718.1 coordinate 13,186, forward strand.
TCATTTAAAAAATACTTAAATCACATCAAGCTATTTTATTATGTGAAGATATTTCACACCTATCCAGGCTGGAAAAAACACGACCGCGTCGCAATCACAACACGGCAGTTTAAACACAGCTGTCACGCATAATTACAGAAGAGCTTTTAACAAACACTGAAAGTGATGAAGAAATGAGAGAAAGTGATGAACGTAAAGCTGAGAGAAGATTAAAAGAAGGACAAAAAGTCAAGTTGCTTAAACACTGAGTCACCTCAAGACAAAAGTGAGCTATCGTGTTAGCCTGCACACGCGTTTGGCTCTGGGGACTTGATGCATCTTTTCCTAAATGAAATCAAATGGCAGAGTTAACTGCAAGATAAACTGGTATGGTTAGGCTGCCATGTTCTTCATCAGTTCTCTTCAGTTCTGTATGAGCACTCTTAAAAGAAACAAATGCGATGAGGGTGCATCACCTCACCAGCTGCAGAAGACTGGCAGAGTCTCTCGCTCTACTCGCTCATTCTCTCTCTTTCTGAAAGTCCACTGGTGAAGCACATCTCTTTATAAACTGCCATCCTCTACACAGCCACCTCAAAACTAATCTAAAATTCTGCAGCTGCATTAACTTTGCATTCCAAAACTGACCTGGAAGACAAATTAAGATTCTGCTGGCTTTCCAGAGGCTGAGAATTGATGTCACTCTCTAAAAGCATCAAATTACTCCAGCAACAAAAATATCATTTGAACTCGCTGAAAGGGTGAAAACTGAAACATGAGCCTGGAAAGATATTTGTGATTACTGACTCGTGTTGCAATAATCACTTTTGCACTATAGTTTAGTATTTGAAAGGCCCATATTCACAAAAAACAAGATTAGACCGTGTATTGGTTATAAAACAATAACAATACACAGTAAGTTTGCTTAGACAAACTGTTGAAATTTAAACAGACCTGTCAGACAGACAGACAGACAGACAGACAGATAAGAAGGTTTCGGGTTGTTCTGGGTGAGATTGCCAGGATATGGCAAGAGAACTACTAGAGAACTACAATATCAGACCCTGAAGAATTGTGTCAGGTTTGGTCTGAGTTGAATTACAGTCTGAAAATGTCGGTCTCAGTAGAATAAGAACAGAATATCAGTTTTTGTCATAACCTCTGGCACATACTCTGAATGTCCTTCAGGTAGAAACCTGCTCTCTGTGAGCCACACAAAAGACTGAGGTAAAACTATTCTGAAGACATTTCTGTCTCTGTATCAGATTTTAACGGCTGCCATTTTCTTCTCAAATAACTCTTAATGGTTCATTGCAAAGTGCTCAAAGGGGTTTGGAGACACCTATGACGAAAATGCTTTTATTTGGATTACGCTCCACCAGACATCTTCAGACTGATCTGAGACGCGTCATTTTCCCCCCCAAAACAGTTAAGCGCAAACCACGCCCTCTACGCGAAAACCCCACCCCGGAGCCATGACGCTTTAGCCATTTAGCAAGAGGCACAGCCTGCTTGCTAGTCTGCGTCCATCCCAGTACCGTGTCATTTATTCAGACCATCTTGTGGACCTGTTTGTTCACATTTCTGTCAGCAATCTGTTCATTTTGCACAACACGCCCAGCGAGACCACACCATGTGCTGTTAGCAAGCTAGCAACTGGACAGAATGGGCAGAATTACAACATGGCCATATTAATTAGCGCACGGATGCACTTATGATTAATCCCCCATATGTGACTAATCAAAATCTCTTAATTAAGAACAGCAGCATCGTCTTGTAACGCGCCTCAGTGCTCGTGGGCTTCTTGAGTTAACCTGTTCTATTCCCCTGATTTCCCCGTTTAAACTTTCTCAAAGCAGTTCTCCATTCGGCAAGCTTCACTATCCGTTTTATGGACTTTCAACGCTCTCAAACGCTTCATCAACCCATGGCATGTTTTCAGAGGTCTTATGCTTACTAGAGACAGACAGAGGGCTTTGCTTTCTGTTTAGTGCTCTGTGGTCAGGGTCACGAGCAGCATGGAAAAAGGTTTGATTTTGACTGAAAGCTTATTATTATTCATTGTTTTGAAGTAAAACCGGACTAAACATTACAAAGGTGTTACAAAGTCAGTTCGAGATGTCTTTTAAAACAATCACCTTAAATGCAAACTATATTCATATTATTATTGGGGTTGCAACTGAAGTGCCCTTGAGCAAGGCACCTAACTCCCAATTGCTCCCCGGGCACAGTAATGTGCTGCCCACTGCTCCGGGTGTGTGTGTGTTCACGACTTGCAGTGTGTGTTCACTCCTCACC
>JAZGTI010012719.1:0-15460 GCA_036877585.1 Botia kubotai
TTACAACTTTATCTCTTTATCCTGTTAGGAATGATCTTCATCATCTTGCCACTGTATAAATAATTAAAATAATAATAGAATTATATAGGATTTAATTAAAAGTTTAAATGCAACATACAAACTGACTCTCTTACACACACATACATTCTGTTTCTTTCATTCTTTTCATAATTATTAAACAATGCAGATTCTTTAAGCTATTTTTATCGTTAAGCTTGGACGGTTTTCAAAATATAGTCAAAACCTGACACACACACACACACACACACACAGACACGCACCTGTTTAGTGTAAATTATACACAACCACAGAATAAAACCAATACTCACAGTCCTGTAACCAGTTTCTATATCAGCACTTTCTGAATTTACTGTATATTACATACTGTATATCTATATGTGTTTTTCTATGCATTCAGAGTACCACAGGCACATCAGAATGTAATACTGCCTGAACATCATCACTGCCTTGAGAATAAACAGCGTTTCATCCCTCATATTGTGTTACTGTCAACTCAGATTCAATTTCAAACTGGCAGCGCCACACAGAGCTTTGCAAACCACAAGCAAACAAACACACAGGGCTGCATGTGTGTGCAAAAAGGATCTCTGTATAATTAGGAAACGAGGGTCTCAAAGAGATTAAAGCAAAATAAAAGAAACTCAATAAACCAGTTAACCAGTGATTGGGGGGGATATTTATAAAAATTATACAAATCTTGTTTACAGTATTAGCAATGAGCTGTAACGCTCTGCTAATTAATAGTGAAACAGCAGCAGGTAAAAGCTTGCTCCAGAATCACTTACCATGGTAAAAACAAAGGCGTATGCACCTAATTCATTTAGCTAACTAGTGAATTAGCCTGTAAATGCCTTCTGCAAGACAGACTATATTTAAACAACTCTTAACTGAGTCCAACAGGGTATGTGCTTTGAAGTCAAAGTCAACCAAGGGATTAAACACACACACACACAAACACAAGTAGACAGAATGAGAGAGGAAAACAAGGAGATACTGAAAGTATTTCTAATGTCTCCGAAATTCCATACTGCCCCCTTTTGGTCTTAAGCACATACAACAGCATTTATAAATTCTACACTGACAGTTTGCTCTTAGTTTTAGCATATTTGTAAAATCTGTTACACTTCACAGTGTAAGACGTTTCTTTGATATCATAAATATTATAAATATATACATCATGCTGTGGTTATATATATATATATCATCATAGCACAAAAATGTGCTATCAAGGTAAACAAAATAATCTAAATTTATCTTTTTAATCTTCCTCCCAATCCAAATACTCTCTTATCTTTATATTTCAAGCTGCAGTCCAAGTTTAACACTCGCTGAGTGTTGTTAAAACCTAAATACGCGCTGAGTGAGATCAAATATAAATAATCCCTGCTTCTATTTTAGTAACATTAAATTTAAGTACATTTAGTATTTTTAGAAAACATTGGGTTTATCTTAGACACCTTCTTAACATATACCTTTGCAACAGTAATTACACAAGTCTGGAAAATACATTTAGAATTTTAATTTAGAAAATTCTAAATGAATTTTCATTTAGTGGYTATTAGTATGTTGCTAAGATGTTGCTAGGGTGTTACTGGTGGTTGCCAGGTAAAGTCAACTGAGCCCACCCGAATGTCTATAATATTCTCATCAAGAGACATAATTTGAGGTCTCATTCATGTCTATATCACAATTTGTGCTGGATTAGTTGTGTCTAATTTTAATCCTTGGGATTTGTATAAATCCCTAATCTGAATATATGAAGAATAATTACACTGAGGATTGGATTACCATGGTAACTAGAAACAAGCGGAATGTTCAATTCCTTGCAATACCTACAGCACACCACCAGATGCCACTCAAAGTCTTCAAGCACAAACAATTTGTTGCACAAAACTCCTCCTGTCTCTGTAACTACATTAGCCAAACACACAAATGTAATAAAAATGACTCAGCCATCCTCAGATATATATCCACACCCCATTACATAACATACTGTATAAAGTTAGAGACAATTAAGCATGTCTGTATGTGTTTGTGTATCTGCTTTCATTGTCCTACAGTCTATTTCTACATTTCACAGGCCCAATCAGATGAAATAATAAAGAAGAAATAATACATTCAAATATGTCAGTCAACTGGGATCAAAAGCTGGAATGTTAAGTAGCGTCGTTCCGCGTTCCCACCCAGTCTGTGAAGCAACAGGACGTCTGTTTAGAACGGTTGTCAGAATTCTGCAGAGTCACGAGTCAGAGCCACAAACGCTAATCCCTAATTAGCAGTGAGTGAATTAGCAGGATCAAGGATAAAGAGAGGTCGTCACATGCAAGCAAGCACGCACAGAAAGCAGTAACACAAGTACATGCACACAAAGCACAGGAGATATGGGTTTGTTGACACACACACACACACCTTTGGGCAGATAATATACTAGTACATTTTACAAATGTAAATGTAAAATACACGGAGCGATACGTGAATATGGAAATATATGGTATTAGGTTCCATGGTATAACCTTCTGATATGATTACAATACTATAATAACACCACAATACTGTTTCTAATAGTTTGCTCCAGTGAGTGTCCCTCATAACTTTATCTTACAAGTTCACTTCATTTATAATGTTCACTAACATGTCCCCATACTGATTAATGTACCAGCCGTTTCAATTTAGTTTTGACTGTCTAATTTAACGAGTCTGCTGCAGTCATACTACTGTTACTCCTCAGAAGAGGAATGACAGTGAACCTGGCTCATTTTGGGAGGGTGTGCGTGTACTCACAACGCTGTTGATATCTGACTCATAGCTGCTGCAACGGTGCATGTGTGTGCCGTTTCCCAGTGGCTCCATGACCTCCTCGTCCCACATGTATGTTCCTCCAGAGCTGTTTGAGGGCGAGAGCTCCAGAGAGGACATTGCACGATGATCTACGTCAGGAGATATGACCGGTGGTCCACAGGGTCGTTCCTGGTCCACAGGGTGGTCTGTCTTACCACCTGAAAACAGAGGAGGAAGGGTCATATGCTAAGGAGAAGATCAGACTAACAAAGTTACCAAAAGGTACATCATTATCTCTCTCTTATAACATTGTATAAATACTGCATGATCTCCACAAGAACTCATATAGAACATATACCTCCCAGACCAATCCCAGCCCAGTCCAAGGTCTCATTTAAGAAGCTCTGAAGGCGTGTCTGGGTGGACGCGGCCCCGGGACTTTTGTTATGAGCAATGCCATTCTGTGATTGGTCAATGAGGTGGTCACAGTCATCTAAGAACTCTTCACTGGTGTCATTCCTCTCCATGGAAGATGCAGAGGAAAGAGACATGTCTTCTGGGCCCTCCCCAAGGTATTGGAGGCTCCCATCCAGCTCCTGCTCTGCCAAGGGCCTCTCGGTGGAATCTGTAGGAGCTGATGGCTTTTCAAAGTAACAAAGATAATTAAGTAATTCAGCTTTCTCTCAGGAATAGCTATGCAGGTATTATTACAATTGTACTACTTACATTCTTAATGGCACAGTGCGTCATCTCTGGAGTGAGAGGTGGAGTTATGATGTCATTTTCTACAGGTGTCCTCCCAACCACTAGAGGGCACTGTGGTTTGGCAGCAATTGGTCGCTTAAGCCTATAGGTCTGTAATGAGGGCTTTATCAACACAGAGTTCGGTAGGAGGGGTCTTTTTATGGTATTAGGGGATGTTAAGCTGTCTGATGGAGAAGTTGCAGCAATGGATTGATCTGACAGTTCCTTTTTAAACCCCAATCCCCCCAAACCAAGCACCAATCGGTCCTTGCTGAAGCTCTGATGGGGTTGGGTTCTGAGTCCAAGTGTTCGAGGAGGACGTAGCTGTGTGTTAGCTAGTGGTTTGGCTAGCTCCACAGCCTTGGTAAAAGAGAAGGACCGTGTCATGGGTGTGTTGGTTGGTGAGGGTAGGTGCTTAAAGTGGGTGAAGCTCTGAGAACGCACCATTGAGTCAGGCACAATGGATTGCCGTGTGAGGCTGTCATTGGATTGGGACAGGCTGTCACTGGAGCTGTTTCGCTGAGAGCCAGAGTTTGCCCTTGGTCGCTGGAGCCCTGAAGAAACCACCCGTCCAGGGGATGAACCCAAAGGTGACATCCCATTCTGAGTCAGCTTGGTGCCTGAGGTTTTTGGCGTTATGTCCTGACTGCTGGTGGTGGTTGTGATTTGAAGGGTTTTGGGCTTTGGTTTAGGACTCGGGATGGATTTAGGAGATTTGGGTATGGGTTTGGGGCTTCCAGTAGAAAAAGAGGGTGCAGATCGACGTATTTTGGTTGAACAAGTAGAAGGACTTTTTAACTCCCTATTTCCTGGAGAATGAGGTGTGTGAGTGTCTTTCTTCTCCTCAGGTGAATGACTCTCATCCGGGCTTAAAGGCTCCACTGGCCCACCATTCTCCTTCCTCCATTTCATGGAAAAGGAGGTGGCTCGGACAACTCCATTCGGCTTACCAGGGGGACTCCTGACTTCCTGTATAGGTGCAGTCTGTCCATTGGGAAGGGGTAAAGGAATGCCATTGGGAAGAGGGGAGGGGGTACCATTGATGGGACGGGCACCAAATTTCGGTAGTCTGGACACCATGGAGGACTTAGTGAGAACTTTCTGTTCCATCAGCAAACAGAAAAGTCAGGGAGACCTAGAGAGAAAGAGAGCAAAGGGTAGATCATGTGATCACGCTGCAGAAAGCACGCAGAACACTTAATGCTTCCTGTATGAAGCCTTTATTTATAATTAACACTCGCCAAACACCCAATGAGAACGTTCTGTTCCCTAGAACTACAACACACATGTAAAATATTACAGACATAAAGCAATCAATAATGTGAGGATGAAGGGCTCATCTTGTTTAACTAAATTACCGTAAACTCGATTTCCTGTTTTCATTTCACTCTGTACTTTTTTTTGGTCTGCGTGAATGATGTCATAGGCGGTAAAGCTAAAGTGAAACATAAACACACACGTAGGATAGAGAGAGAGTAAGGGAGAGAAAGGGAAGCTCTGGGCTTAACGCCAAATCTTGACCAGATGAATAGCGTCTCTGTTGCTCCGCTTCATTCGTTTTGTTCAATAAAATTAACTCGTTTATGCGTACGAAGGACACGGTGAAAAGTTGAACTATTTCTAACCTGACACACGGTTTGAAAACGTAGCACTCGTTGCACGCAACATAAACAGCGCACGCTACAAATCTGTACCTCCAAATTTGAACTCCCTAAAACTAATTCTAAATATATTTTAGATGACTGTAGTCGACCATCCCGCCCGTCCTAAATGTGCATTAAAACAAAGGCACAGGAGAGATGAACACAGCAGTCTTTATTCACACACTGACCCACATTCTGTGACGAGAGATTATACCAGCAGTCACACCAGACATGGATGGACAGAGAGAGAGAGCGAGAGAGAGAACGAGAGAGAGTGAGAGGGGCTCTGCTAGGCTGTATAATCCTCTTCATTCTGTCAAATCAGGTCAGCCACAACACGCACTGCCAAATCCTCTTTACTCAACAAAACAGCTAGTGAAGCTGTTACACACGTCACTGTCACATTTTCAATTGTGAAAACACACATACACACATTCTGTGACCTGATCTCGTTCAAATGCTACAGCCCTCTCAGCTCAACAGAGCGCAAGAACGTTCAAGTACTAAAACTGCATTCATTTGCTTCATAAAGACATTAACTTTGACCTTCCAGCCAGTATAGCTTCATATTTAACCCTAATTTCCCAGTGGAGGACTACAACACCCATAATCCTGTAGAGAAATGCACCAATCAGAAAGTTACTTTTAATTAGGAAATTGCTGCAAAAGAACCGAGCAATGACTGCTAATAAAGCTCCCATCACTTTAAACAAAACAGAATAAATATCTGCATAAAGTATGTCTCAGTATTGGCAATACATTTCATAAATGTTTATAAATAAATTTATATCACTGTTAATGAGATGAGAAGCTCATCGCCTCATAAAAGACGTCATGTACTTTTGTCATTTTCCACTTTGTTACTTTTCCGCTGTGTTGTAATGTAACAATGTTGTAATGTTGTTTATATTAAAGCTGTCTTATTTGGTTCAAGGCATAGAACTCTTACTAGAACTTAGAACTCTTGGATAATGTTTTTAGAGTGCATCTCATAAAGCATCCAAACAAAGCAGTGAACTGCAAAAACTGCACTGAATGAAGCTCGACCCAATCACCATAAACGCAAACACACATTTAAGGGGCAAAAAAAGAGGACTCAATGAAGCATGTGGTCAGAGGTTATCATAGATGGGGTAGCCATGACAACAATTCGGACCATCTGTCAACTGTCTCCCTCCCACACAAAAAGCACCCATTTCCCCTCCAAAGACAGTCAGGATACCTGCAACAAAGATACACAAACCCACCTACACATGATCCTATAAGACATTCAGCTCCATTATTGATCACTAAAACTATACGATCAAGGCAAGTCACTTCAGATCAACCAAAACAGAATCTGATTCCCAATGGACCTTAAATGGACCTGATTGGAGCTCAGTGTCTTCAGGCAGACTGTAGTCTGTAGTCATTAAGCTCATGTGCTGTTGTTGTTCATAGCCACTAATGACAAATCTTGGATGCGAGTGAATAACAGGATAGTGCCTTTTTAAAAGCTGACCACTTTCCCAACATATCCCAGCAGGCTAGACAGTAAACATAATGTCTACACAGCATGTGACGGCCCAACACTAAAATCGATTAGACACGGTCATCTCTCCATCTGACTGCTGCTCGGTTCTGAATCACTGCTGTATAACAATCGCACGTCACACTGTAGTTTCAACCACACAAAAATAAGATAATGAAACAAAGAACCGTACTGTGAAAACCATACATGACACTCACTGACATAAACACTGGCTACTAACCCAGGAGTTTCTCAGGCCAAATTTAAATTCACCCTTTGGTGAATAGAGAAATGGAACAGAGTCACCAGTAAACAGACAAAACAAGGTGTAAAATGATGTCCTACAACATGCAAAAGACACAGCTGGTGACTTGCAATGAGCAGGTTCTTACTGGTGAGCTCTACAGAAGGTCTTCCAGGGCATCTAGTATAAAGTAAGCTGATATTTGACATGGCTGGTTTCAGGTGTGTACAGGTAGGGATTTGTCATAGAGAGCAGCTTACTGAGATAAGACAGATTTGCTGGAGGGCTGGATTATATACATTACAGTCCACCTCAACACATGAAGCTGCCTTTGTGCTACAGCCAGGCGTGTTGTGAATTTGGTATTACCAGGCCAGACATTTCAACTGTGCTTCCTTCCATTGAGACTGTAACAGCAGAACAGATTGTCTCCCACACACAAGTGTTTGTTCGAGAGCCAGACGTATTTAGTCCAAAAGCTCAGACAAATGCACACACACGTGTCAGGAGGAGAGCAGTGAGCTCTCAGAACCTGTTAATATTTTCAGTGGTGCAAAATCACGTTAAGATGGTGGGCTAAAAAAACAGCAGAATCAACAAAACCAGAATCACAGTCTGACTCTTTACGCATGTTCCATGTCTATCGTTTTATGATGCAGAGAATCTTTTCGAAATTTTGGTGAGCTTGATTTTAGGTCACAGTGATCTATAAAAGAGGACCGTTTCTTTTCGAGGGTTGTACTAGTGATGTGAATGTGCTTCTCATTTAGAAGGCTAAAAAAAGTAAATGAGCAAGCCACTATTCTCCAAACAAACATACAAAACAAACCAAATGTAAATATATCTGCACCACATTAAAGTGAAACTGTGACATCACCAGTGGTTGAACAGTTTTTCCACCAGTCATTAAGTTTAAAAGAGGTTACCGCTTGAAAGGTCTAACATAAAAATACTGTATTATGAGAGTCTGCTAACTGACATGAGTTACCTTAAACATAGTCTTTGGCTATTAAGTAAAAGATTTGTTACTGGTTTTCAGCACTTAAAAGAGCTGAACTTTAACCTTGCGTTTGCTTGAAACCCTTTAGCCAGGGTTTCTCATTAGCAGTCAGATAACCTTGTGATGCTAGTTAACCCCACCACAAAATTTTTCATTCGTAAATCAATGTACCAGCACAAGCAGCTAATGAGGAACCAAATCGACCACAGCCGTACGCAGACTGGAGTTAGCAGCGCTAACATACTCGTATACAGACAATAACTGTGGCTCTAGCTAGCCATTAGCATGTCACATCATTTTAGGTGCTGTAGCTTCTAGATAATACCTCAAATGAGGCTACATTTAATTTCAATGAACAGGATGCAAATTGAACAGCTATTATAAAACATGGAGAATCAAAGGATTTCAAAGAAAGACTGGGAAATATCCAAGACTGAATTTTAGCCAAAATCTTCATATAAACGTGATCACTATCAAAGCACACTGCACTGTACACATAAGCAAAACCTTTTCCTGCTTAGTAAAGTCAGCTGATCACCAGTACAGTACAAAAAAGATTATAAAGGCTTTGTTGGTGAACACAGACCTACTCACATGCAACAGCTCTGAACGAATTCTCCCTTATACTGTTTGCGAAATCTCATGTTTCAGTGGAACAAACCTGATCCACTTATGTTAGTACATGATGTCGTTTTTACTGTGAGCAACAAAGTACGAATTTTCAGTAATGACTCAGCAGGTCTCTCGCTCTTTCAGGGCTCTTAACAGTCAGAGAATTTTCTGTTTTAGTCACCACGACCTGGTACATAAGGACAAGGTGCTGTTTAAAAAAAAGAAAGAGAGAGAGAGCAAGAGAGCGAGAGAGCGAGAGAGAGAGAAACAAACAGTATTCTAAGCATCCATGTTTCATGACTCTGCTCTCTCCTGAAGGGTATAATTATACTAAATTCTTAAAATTGTAACTAAACCAAGAGAGGTTGAAAGTATAAATTAAACAACACTGTTTCAAACAACAGTAATTTCCCTTTTATGAAGTTGAGAGAAAATCTGTTCTGTGTGGTAACCCCAGGCTGGCCAAACCTAATATGCAAACAGTCCATTTAAATGCCCTTGAGAGGAAGATGACAATTCTAAACTAAACAAAAGACAGGCGGATAACCTGAATGTGTTAATAGTGGACATTTGGTTTCAGTTCATTTTATTACTTTATAACCTTAATGTGCACATATACACAACCCAAAAACCCAGCAAGCAAACACAGAGTCAAGATCAAGTTGCCATGACAGGTTTCAGTACTGTAATCGACAGAATCGACTAACACTCACTTTGACATTTTAAGCATCTTTCCCACAATCTACAAGCTGTTCTGAGTTTCAGTACCTCCCTGTTTCTCTAGACTGTAGACCTCTAAATTACCATATTACTCACCAACATGAGCCGCCTTTCAGACCAGCTTGTGAAGACAGAAATGATGATGCGTGTTCATACAGATACAGATTTAAGAGTCTGACTGAGCAGAAGAAAACAGTTATCGACTGACGCGTGTCTACATTTCACGTGAGTTTCTGGGTGGCGGAGAAAGACTTTACGTGCATCCAATATCCGAACAAGTACAAACACATGTACACACACGCCTAGAACCACAACGTCTTACTAATAATAATAACTAACTGGACCTTCAGACATACAGTATGAAGGTCCAAACATGTAACACTGATGTAACCAAATGCATTATCAATGATGTAAGCATACACAGTAGAAACACACACAGGCACAACCCAACACCACGCGGAACAGCTGTCTGGCATCAGAAACATTTAGTAGCCTGGATGCTTCATAATATACCACATTACACTCGCTGTAATGTAATATGGGAATGTAGTTCAGAAGACACCTAACAGTCACTACTAATAATAATACCTCTGGAGATACTGTATCTGACACTAGCAGAATCACGAGGACACGACAGAAACGATGGGAGAAATTCTATCAAGAATTTAGCTAACACACAACGGCAAAGGCCGTTGGTGGCCATAGGCTCATTCTTTCATAAGCATAATGACACACGCACAAACACACAACAGCTGTTTGACTGCAGCTCTTACCACCCATGCAAACCAATGCAGTAAACAAGGGAACCTCGCACCTGTCGAGGACACACACGCAGTCTATCAACACAAGCGCTAAGTGAGGAGTTCATGGCCAGTAACACCAGCTAAGCAACAGCTAAGCGACAGCTAAGCAGTCTTCATAAACTAAAACTGAACGGCTGTGAGTGCAGTGGGTGGTGTTCTCATCCCAGCGCCAAATGACAAGAAGACAAATAAGTGCGCTTTAACTCACAATCAGTCTTGCTGTGCAAATGTGCCAATTAAACCATATCTTAACCGCTTCCTCACCATCCCTAATTAATATTGACAGGAATCCTACCTTACCCATCCATATGTATACATATGCTGTAAAGCATTTTTAGGTGAGTGGATTATGTATTCATGTGTGTTCTGAAACCAAAACGATGGAATCTTTGGTTATTTCCATTTGAAGTCTCTGGTAATTTCCCGCTTATTAAAAAACAAGACTATAGAGGAAGTTATGTCGTCAGGAGATCAAAGTCTTTTTAGGTCTTCCCCGCAGTACAATTTCCCATAATGCCTCTGTGCACTTTATCACATGGACCAGAAACACAGGTGACAGGGTCACATGTACACACTGGAAATAAAACATGGATGATCAGCTTTATCGTTCTACAAAGAACAGACTTATTCAAAACGAAAACAAAACTCACGCGCTGCCGTTCGAGAAGTGAAAATGCTCTGAGGTTGTAATAAAAACATGCTGGTTGGTCTCCATCAAGGGTTTTCCCTTCAAATATCAGACCTATCAGACAGCTGCAGGTATGAAAATGCATCGTTCAGTAAACATGAATGCAACATGCGCCTGTGACGAACTGCATAGCTCACTGCCCTTTTACATTATATAACTGGCTCTGAAGACACATATTTGATATGGTCCAGTACATATGCGTAGACGTCTCACAAATCACACATATTTCTAAAGGCTCTACGTTGCATAAGTCATGAATTCTCCATCTTTCTGTCTTCTGCTTGGATGGACCAGCAAAAAAGCAGTTGCTTTCCTGGGGGCAAAGGTCATTTCTGTTCCAAAAATAGCAGCCCTGCAGCTCATCATGCGTGTGTGTGAACAACATATGAACTTCAGAGTGAACGTGGCAAACCACAAAAACTCACAATCACGCATACTTGAGGGAGTCTGTATAAGTTTTGTTGGTTAAAAATATTAGCTGAATTGAAAAAAGCAAGGTGCCATGCCCACTACGTCACGTGAACGCACAGACCAGACCGTTTAGGTTTAATATTTAGCATTTAACACAATCTAAAGTTTGCTTCCAAAAAACGGAGACGGGTCTCTGGATACAGATACGCATGTAGAGTGAAAAACAGTGCCTTTAAATTAAACCTGACTCACCTGTTTGATGAAATCAGCCCAGTCTATCCATGAGGTGAACGTCAAAAGATCCAGAGCTTTAGAGAGAGTTCACGGTCAACTTGAAAGACTTATTTAACACGTTAGGCGCTGGCTGAGGTACTGACGCTACTTAGTCCACAACCATACATTAAATAATTTATAGTGGAAAAACAACCACGTTACTGGCACGACACAACGAAATACGAATAACCTTCTTTTCTGGCTATATAAATTATGGCCATACAGAATATTCCGGAACTGTTTACTAGCAACACAGACGAATTAACCTAATTATAAACAGTCCAAAACAGACATTCATATATTCCTACTTTAAGATCGAGTCGTGTACCGTTCGCATGGCGCGTTGACAGCTGTAAAGGCGACATCCAGCGTTGTAGAGCAACTGTACCGCACAGCATTGACTTTTAAGGCGCTAAAGCAACGAACTGTGATGCTGTACTGAAGTCAGACTCCATCACAGTGATGATGTTTGTGATGTTTTCCACTCATTCCAGCAGCAGCATCATCTAAACCGGAGCGACCATCAGCAGCACCTGGTTCACTTGTGCTTTTAAATCAACTCGTATATTAAAGCGCAAAATACAGGCGGGTTATGGCGCTGGGGCAGGTCGGTGGTTTTCTCTGTCCTGGGCTGATGTTTTGGAAAAGCGTGCGCTCGGCTTCTGGCCCGTGGGCGGCTACGAGCAGTTTCTCTCGACCCCCCCTAGCGAGACCGTATTCTCTCACGCGCGCTGAAAGTGTGACTCTGACGTAGGACGTAATTCGCTGTACGTGAACTCGCGGCGCACAGGGACTGCGGACGGGAGCGCGCACGATTATTGAACGGTGGACTGTGTTAAGGGATTCTGCAAGAATAAACGTGACACACACGAACGCAAAGAGTTATATGTATTTTACGTAAATCATAGGAGTAGGTTTTCTGATGTGTGTGTGTGCCACTAGATTCAGCTTGTTCAGTTCTGTTGTACTTGCATTAAGGTCCTCCACTCTGCACACAAACAAACTGTAGCACACACACAACCTTCATGCGGAGCTATTAAAAATTAATCTGCTCAGATTTCCGACAGTCTTTAAATATAAGAGTGCAACAGAGAGATGGAGTTGAAAGATATATATATATACTTGTAATTTTATTGACAATAGAAATGTGTTATTTGTCCTGCCAAAAATTGACTAAAACTGAAACTGCAAAACGTTATTTGCACAATACGAGGAGATAAACACAAGCAGTCTCGTTAGGAAACATCACCAAATATTATTGCAAATGCATGCTAAATACTAAGGCTCATTTTATACAGCATACACAAGATGGCGCCATGAAACAAGTGTTACCAATGATCAACTTGTTATTTTACAACCCGGTTTGTGGGACTAGCGGTCCCACAAACCGCTATGTTTGTGTGTATGTTTACAGGTTTGGCTATATATGTGAGGTCTACATTTAAAAAAATTTTAATTACAGAGGAACATGTTACTTGTGGGGACATTATATGAGACAAAAAAGTCTCACACGTCAGCCAAAATAGGTTTAACGTACTGTAAATCAAATAATGTTAACAGTTTCGTGTGAGATTTAGGAGTGGGGCCTAGAAAATGTTTCAGTCTGGTATGCAAGATATATGTGAATCTTCACCTCTGTGTGTGTTCGTAATGGGACGCCTGTCTCCTGTTATTTCTAAATTCATAACATATGAATCAACATGTGAGATCTCCCTCAAAGTGATGAAACAAAAGCAAATGTGATGCATGGCAAACAAACTCTCCTGTCAAGCTGATTCATGTTGTAGCACCAGACGTCAAAGGGCGCAGAGGTCAGATCCTTACGCTGCAGGTCACCAGAGAGACATTATTTATGTATTTGTGTAATACTATAAACAGAGGTCTTTAAAATAAACACAACCGCACCTGTTAAAGCTTTAGTCACGGAAAAAAGCACTTAAAACGAGCATAAGCATACATCCGAAAAGATTGAATGACTCTGTAACTTGTTTTTAGTGTGAAGATTTGTGGATTAATGTGACATGGACCAGAAACTATTTACATAGGATTTTTGTTTGGAAAATTAATTTGGCACAGTGTTCTTATTTTCATCAGTTTCCAGCGACTGTTTACGTGTGTGTGTGTGTGTGTGTGTGAGAGAGAGATTGAGTGAGTTCTGGTTCTCACTGAAGTTGGCATTACTTCATAGATAAAAAGATTTACAGGCCAAAAAAACAGATGGAAGAACGCAGTGCAGAGTTGGAGGAGAGAAAGACAGAGATAGCAAGTGTTCAGGTTTACAAAGTACCTTGTGATGTTTTTCGCAGTCTGTGTGTAAGTTGAGGTGAGTTTGTGTGTGTGTGTGTGGATTTGAATATGTGGTTTACAAGGACATTTGTAATGACATGTATATAATAATGTAAACATGGTTTATGGGGGACAATACCAATGTCCTCGTAAACCAAATCGCTTAAAAAATATACTAAATGGTGATTTCTTGCTCATTAAAAAATAACAAAAGTTTTTCATATAAATGACATAGAAGGAAAGATCATAACAGACGAGAACCTCTGGTATGTATTTCAACCCCAAATGAAGAAAATAGCAAAGGAATGAAAGAGGGATTCTGTCGGTGTGTGACTTTCTGTTAATGTACAGTACAGTAACTCTGTCTGCTCTCAGTGATGACTTCTCAATGACTACATTCAACATGCACATCTAATGAACACTCGGGGGCTTTACACAATACTGGAAATACTTGGAGCTGTTTGAAGAGGAGAGCAAGCAGAATCAGCTTTGATGAAAGTTTGCGCTTTGCGGACTGTAGTCTTGACATTTATATGTATGATCTCTTAAACATTGACTATCAGATTGACATGGTGGTTTAAATCTTAAGATACTTATGATCTTTTTTATAGCTCTGTGTTTTCTTGAAGAAATGAAAGCAGTCGTTTTCTCACAAAATGTCCTTTAGGAAGAATTTTGGAAAGAATGATGAATTTTTAAACACTCTCTTCAATTCCCTCATGCTTGTTTTGAGAAGTTTTTAGTTAAGAGGACCAAACTTTTAAGATCTTTGCATTCTGGGTAAGATTTTAATGTCTTTAATATCTGGTAGATTTTAGTATTTTAATGTCTGAGGTATGTTAAAAAATACACGCGTGTTGAACACATTACAGACCTGTAACTGTTTTACCACAAGCTCGACCACAGCAGCTACGCACCTGTTCTCTCATTTGCTGTTTGCTTGACAATGACTCTTCACCTCAATCATCAATCATCATGGTGAGTAGTTTATAGTTGCTATGGTGATAACTAACATGTTGGTTATTTGTTTTTGTATTATCAATGAGCCCATGTGGGCTTTTAAGACCTTTACATTTATATGCATTGGTTCTCTATGCTAGTGTACTCCTAAATGTTTTAAGGTACTGTACACTTAAACTACCTGTAACCAAATGTAATGGTTCACGCTGGTAACGTAACTAAAGTTTATTGGCTATTTTTAAAAATAAAGGAGGGGCTTCGATTTGGTATGATATCAGGACAAAGGAGTATGTTTGAGTGTTAAAGAGTTTCTGAAGGTGAAGTTAACATATGCAGGAGTCTAAAGGTCTAGAAAAAAATGAAAAGCCTTCACACTTACTGTGCTGTAATCGCAACCAGATCGCTTGAAAACTGTATGTTCCTAATATCTCTCTCTTTTTTCACCCTCCTTCTATTGCATACATGCTCAAGCAATAACATTAATACACCTAAATAACTGAATGTTTTGACCTTTTTAAATTACATTTTATAAACGCTTTTGCTATGTAATGGAAATGTTATGTCTCAGTATGTTGCAATGTGACTTACAAGCCCTAAACCTGCTCAATAATACTTCAAGGTCTCAAAAATTTACGATAAAACATTAATTTTGGAAAACATTACAGCACTTTTTACAGTGTGTGTGTGTGTGTGTGTGTGTGTGTGTGTGTGTGTGTGTGTGTGTGTGTGTGTGTGTGTGTGTGTGTGTGTGTGTGTGTGTGTGTGTG
>JAZGTI010012720.1:0-15460 GCA_036877585.1 Botia kubotai
ACCTCCTCTTATCTCCTCTGCTCTCACCTCCTCTCGCCTCCTCTGCTGTTACTGGTCTCACTTGTCCAGTAGCCACAGATACACAGAGGTTAATGCATGGGGCAGAAGGTCAGAGGTTAATGTTCTCTGACACAGTGGTCATTTTCCCTTGAGACAGTCAGGCGTCTGAGCTAAAATGCCACGAGCTCCTGCTGGACCTGTTGGCCCAGGAAACAAACCTGTGAAAGGTTGTTTCATATTTCCAGTCCTTCAGTGACATCAAATGAGAATGAAAGATAAAAAAAAATTGCAGAAGAGTTGGATTTAAAAATCCTATTGAAAATTTGGTCTTGGATGAATTTCATATTTAATGTACAGAATATGTTTATATTAAAATCTCTGATTTTTGATTGAAACATTTGGCAAATCTGAGCACAGTTTGACAGAATTTGAGATTACATTCTCTAGAGAACACAACTTTGTGCTTTTTCTGTTCTGTGGAATATAGATTCTAGCATGTTTAGGCTTTACTCTAAATAACATGTGGGGCCTTTTTGTGTAGAAGACAGAAAATTAATTTTACACTATGAATGCATCTGTAAAACATGTCAGTACAGGTGAGCAAAATCTCAGCTCTCACTTAAATACCTGTGTTGCTCTAAAGATGGTTATCAACAGATTGAATAGTGGTTGTTCCTTTCTAATGTCATGTTTAAATTTTGTAAAGCAGGTTGATCTTAATGGCCATCGTACAGCTGAAATGGGCCTACAAACATGCATCTCTGTTCTGAGGTCAAAGGTTGAAGTTCCACGAGCTGTGGTTCTGTAAAAAAAGCTTCAGGGCGAGCCGGGGAAGGAATGAAGGGCGGATATTGTATCTCCATTCATGTGGCATTTGAGGTCAAAGTTCAAAGATGAAAGGTCTGCTAGGTTCAAAGTTCAACTTATCACGGCGAGATTGCGGTGAAATTGCTGATCCTGTGTTTGTCTTCGGTTTTCAGGATGTAGGAGGCTGTGAAGTGATCACACACTGAATCACACTTGTAAATGTCAAAGGATGTCAAAGTACAGTACAGTCAGTGAGTAAGTAAAGTCTGCATAGTATATTTAGTGTTTTATTATGACAGTCAGCAGACACCACAACTAACAGTCTTGCAGGTCTCTATGGAATGAAGAGGTGACAAAAGTGATGGGACATTTACTGAAATCACTGGAGAAGCAAATCATTTTTAACGACATTTATTCAGGCACAATGCCTGACACCTGTTTGAAATATAGTAGGCCGGAAATAAAATAATCTCCCCTTGTCACTTAAAAACAGCACGTGGAGTTCAAATCCTTAAAACAGCTTAAGACATCTGACACAAACGCTCCAGAGAGAGATTTTAGGCTTTTCGTTTTCATTCTCTAGTGGCTAAAGGTAAAAATGACAGTTCAGTCATCTTAAACTCTTTTGAAGTGCAACACAGTTTCAGAGTACAGTAGATTACAGTACAGTAAAGCAGAGTGCAATCTGAGGGCTTCAGTAGCAGGGCAGTAAAAATATACAATATACAGAGCCCTATATACAATGTATAGAAAATAAAAAAATAATTTCAGTTATTACAAGTAGCAAAAACACTCAACCTAAATGTTTAACTCCAAAAACTAGTTTAGCTATTTTGAAATGTAGAATTGTGGAATAATTTTATGTAAATAGAACTAGAATAACAGCCCATATGTATATAAAGAAAGAAATATAACACATAAATGCGTGATGTATGTTTCATTGTGTCAAACGTCAAATGAGTTTAATGTTGATCTGTTTTGCTTATGAAACAAAGTGCATGCGAAGTTTCTCGTTTCCTCAAATAGCTTCAGATAACTCCAGATCTTGTAGTGCGAGAGGTGAGTTGACGCACGTCTCCCTGTGCGCGCACACGCGCACGCACAAAGCTCCTCCTGTAGCTTTAAGCTGCGCGCACTCTGGCAGTCGGGGAGGGCAAGAGAGCGAGACAGAGAGGAGGAGTGTTAACATTGCGGAGTTCTCGGGGATTCCGAGAAAACACAGTTAAGACTCAGATCCGACTGTTGGTCCTGGAGCCCGGAGAACCCGATGGGCGTTTGGACTCTATTTCTATTTGGCTCGGTTCGAAGTGCACGTCTGCGCGGAGCGAACAGTCTCCAAAACACAGCGGCTCGGATAGCGGAATCAGGTACGTGTTTCGAACCAATGCGATGCCATTCCAGCAGCTGGAAAGACTCAGCTGCACGGGACTATGATGGGTTTATAGCTGCTCGATATTTATCGCGATCCTGGGTGCGCTTAAAGATAAAACAACGTGCGTGGAGTGAAGGGGCCGCGCACGCATGGTGCGTTCTTGCGTTCATAGACATCCAAACGGAGACGGAACGCAAGGTTTAGAGACGCGTTTCTAAAAGTTGAACCGCACCAGTGAGACGGCTGAAAACGTTGGTCTGACGCACGTGCACGTAAAAAATAACGCCGACGGAACGCGCGCTTCTCAATGGTCGCTGTCATTTAGTTTCCATTTTGTTTCGATGTTGCTGCTTCATATCTCACTCCTGGTTTATTATTTTTAGACGTCCTGTGTAAAGAGAACGTTTGTTATGTTTGCGTTTTTGCCAAGCCCAATCTACAGTACGTGTAATGTAAGATTTAATTAAGTGCAACGTAAAAACTGAATATGAATTACTAAAATTATCACGACTTTCATATAACAGCAATGTTAGCCTGTGTTTACTTTTTGCGCTTCTTGTGCTTGCTTGAATATTTTGCATCACCTTGGGTAGTCTTACGCGCTATTCCATAGCCGGTTTTTGGAATGATCTTTTGGCCTCACCTGTCTTTATTATTAAAATATTTCAAGCTGTTTGTTTGTTTGAGAGTTTTTAAACATAAACCTGGAATCACCTACCTGTAATTGTGGTTTTTCTATTTAAATAGACAACAGAGGGAGTAATGACACTTAGTTTGGACTTTGCATTGTTTATAGTTTTCATAAGGTTTCCCGTGGCTTCAGTCAATAAAAATGGGACCGAAGGGGTCAAAGGTTAAAGTTTAAAGGTTGCCTAGCAGAGGCCATAGTTTGGGGTCAGTGTTAGTTCAGGTGTTCTTGGTGGAGAAAAAGACCAAACAGTTACAAACAATTAAGCTACAGAATCTACGAGAAGCCTTTGTGTGCATGTGTTTCAGGAGTTCACGGCTAGTTTTTAGACCTCATATTAGTTGTGTTTGTGTAAGTTAGCATTAATTGATTTCTCAGTGGATGGAGAATGCAGGTTAAGTACGTTAATGAATTCCAGTGCTGGTCACTTACAAAGGAGAATTTACTCGGCTGACACACAATTTTTGTCCTGCTCGCAGAATTAGTTTTAGAAATCTAGTCATGAGTTTTTCGCTTTTCAGTGAGATACAGTTAGAATAAATGGAGTTCATTGTAAGTGTCGTCTTGATCTTCTTTAATAAGATTCAGCTATTTCTTCTGAAGAAGTCCACGTGTAAAACGATACATCTTGCAAAGCTAAATAAAGAATCTTTTAGTTCTTTATCTTTTGAAGTCTAAAGTAAAGAGCAGACAGTATTTTGTGATCACAGGCTTGGCTTGTGTAAGAATACCAATGAAGTGTACATGATGTTGTTGTTACTATACATATAAAAATGAACACACAGTGACCCAATTTGTCATTGTGGATGTCAATAAAATGAACTGAGAGTTGTTAAAACAGAGCTGGCTGGTCGCCTTAAAATAGTTTCCTAAATATTAACCTCACCACTGAGATCTGTGGGTCTGTTTGCTACCCTTAGGCTGTAAGGTGATTAGAACTACAAAGCATGTCATGTTTAATGTATATAAAAACAGGTGATTTTTTTTTTTGAATGCATGCAAATAAACATGAATATAAAAAGGTTTTAAGAAGACACAAACAGGTTTTAGACGACACTGTGAAACTGTGTCTTTTATATACATTAAACTTGACATGCTTTGTAGAAGCACATGGTTTTGGCTCATGCAACATATATTTGCATAGTGTGACATGATGTCGTAAATCCATAGGAGCCACGGGCGCTTTGCTCTCATTAAGTTTGTTCCGTGTGCAGAGAATATTTGTTTTTTTATTATTTACATATGATTGATATAAGAGCCTGAGGAACAACAGACACCAGTGGTGAAAATGTGAGTAGTTTATTAACCAAAATAAGGAATAGAAAAAGCTATCTAGGTCTGTAGGTTTCAGACAGGGCAATAAAACAGATATAAGGCCCTCTTACCTTTGGACAGAGGCATCGCTTGCATTTATAGATGCATTTGTAGATTGTTATTTTTAATGATTTGCTGTTAATATTTGTTTGTTTATTGAATTTGTGGTGAAGATAAACTTTGGTACATTTGTGCTTTGCAGTACTGCGTTTACTCCATTCAACAGATTTTTACCCAAAATAAGCACAGAAAATTTACGTCATGATTAGCAAGATGTATGAGATTTTAGAAAATCGTTTGCAAAGAAAACAGGGTATCAAAAGCTTATAGGTCATTTGTATAGCGTTTAGACAGTTGCTGATACTTAGAAACATGATCTCAACTACACACACGCTATTTAATGTAATTACTACCGGGCTAACCCACAAATGCCAGCTGCATTTTTGTATGGCCCACTGTGCCTTCAGGTCAGTTTTTCCTGGAGGTCAAGGAATCCTGGCAAACAGGTTAAAAGGAGTTTACCGCTCCTAGGGGGCCACCGTTATACCGTGTCTCTATTCAGCAGAATTAAACTGGCGGGGCCAAGAGAGTTGCTTTGCTATGTGAAACTGCAGTCATTCTGTAATTGTAAGAGTTAGTTATATATGCAGAGTTTGCAGCCCGAGGCCTCAGTAGGCCAAGCTGTCCTTCACACCATCTTTGTGGCCTGTTCTTTCAGAAACCTTCAAAGCTTGGAGAAGGACAATGACCCTGCAGCAATACAGAATGATCTTGAATCAACAATCAGGAAGACATTCACAGAGCAGGCGGTGTGAATAATCCCAGCTTCATTATTTCTCGCATCTAAAAGCTTTCCCATCATATTACATAGGCCAAAGCAATCAATCAAAGAGAGCCGTTTCCTCAGAACGTATAGATCAAAGATGGACGTGGTTTATACATATTGCTGCTTATGCAGCTTGTAAAAAGATCTATTTAGTGCGTAAAGGTTTTAATTGAAAGCCTGATTACACATCTCAATGTATCTTTTCTACTGTATAGTTTAAATTAAATGACTTGTGATTCATTAAATAAACTTGTACAATGTTTCGTCAGTGAAGTTTACACCTGATATTAACACGTCAGGGGTGATCTGGAGAAAGCATTTATATATTGGATTGCATTTGTAGTGTAAATGGTAATACATCCCAGTAAGCCCCTGGAAACAGCAAAAGACCATCTAACATGACTAAAACTACAAAGAGCATTCTACATAATGTGTCACAATTCTGATTTGTTTGATTCATTTTTATCTTTGAGACATACAAAAAATAAAGCGGAAGACATTGTGGATACGCGTGTTAATATTCTGCCTCAGGGAACAGATCACGTGAGACAGATATCAGGTGTAAACAGATCTTTTGTATTTATCACTGATTTGAGCTAATTACTTCCTGCCCCTGTGGATGTCTCCGCCCCTTTTGTTATGGGGCTGATTCTGCTGACACTCAGTGTCAGGGTTCAAGCTCAATGGAACAGATTTATGTTGTCATGTGCTGTTGAACGCAGAGCTGCCGACAAGTAATAAAATCCTGTCGCTTTTAGAGTGCTTCAGACTGCTGAATCACTTATGACTTACTTAAGGGGGTTAAAATGAATGGAGCTGTTGCCAGGCAACAGGGGACACCTCAGCAGTCGCTAGATGGGGGAGCAGCTATCTGTTCCCCAGCTAACAGTTTTAGGTTGTAAGAGAGTGTCTGTAACGTTTCCTTTAAGTAGCAAAAACGTAAAAAAGATTCTAAAAAAAGAAAAAGTTCTAGGAATGTTTTAGACATTGTATTAACGTTATTGCTTGGTTAAGAGAACGTTCAAACATTTTTATGTGTAACATTTTTAAAACATGCTACTAAGAACTTAGGAATAATGTTTTTGATTATATGATATAATGTTTTAGTAATGTTACTGCAAGAACTTTTTGATAACTTTTAGAGAACGTTGGCCAATATTCTGACAGCGTTCCCTATTAACTGGGTCCTCACTTGCAGCCAGCGGTTAAATGTTTTTGAGACTGTAGGCACTGCTGGGATAGGGTTTACAAAAGAGGAAGTTTGGTAGTTTTGTGGTGTTATCAAAACTCCTGACCTTCTCCATCTGAGATACAGTTTCCTAGTTTTCCTAGTTTCTCCTTCCTCTTGTGGGTTGATTTTGGTGAGGTGTGAGCCGATCTCCTTCAGTAGTTTGGGAGATGCCCTTCAACAAATGTCCTCATGTCCTAGCGCTTCAGGCTTACGCAGACAGCACCTGCTCTCCTGGCGTTAATGCCACGCTTTGACTTTGACTGACCTGACCTGAAAGCTTTTCAGTAACTCTCTTAAACAAGATTTGGTCATGTGACACAATCTGAGGCGCTTTGTGTGTCACACTTGACTGAAGGTGTGAGGGAGTTTTTTCATTCATATTATCAGTGAATGGCTTCAGCGCTGTGTATTAACAAATATTGATTCTGTGATTGATTTTGCGTAACACAGAAATGAAGAATGAAGGTAGAAAAGATTGGGTTTCATTCTGTTTTGATGGGAAGACATTTTGTTAGACAGTCTTTAGTATCTGTCGCCTACATTCGCTTATATTTAGTTGGTATTTATATATATAATTAATATATAATTGGTATTTATACCTTTAATATTACTTTATTTATATACTTTATTATATTTAATAAAATAACTAAAACACAGCCAGTTTTTAGATAATTCAAATGGGAACATTCGTGTGATATCGTAGCTCGGCTCTGTTCTAAGCACAATAAGAGATTCATTTCTTCCAGCTGATTGTGACAGGCTAATTTTTTGACAGGTTAATTTTTTTTTCAGGCCAAGTTGTTGTTTTTTTCCCCAGTTATAGCAAAATCCGTTCTGCTCCACATGACTGTGAATTGAAGTGAATCTGATACAGTATGCCAGTGTGCTGTGTATAAGATGAGGACCGTGTAGAACTGCTTCACAAAGGGCCTCTGGCTTGTGATAGGTGTTTACATGTAGCTGCTGCTCCACTTGCATAAGTGCGTTTACACATTTGATTCGGTCACAGACGGATCAAATGGAGCAGATCTTTTATCTAAGCCACCTGTCTCTCCATCCAGGGCTGCCCTCGGCGGTTATATTAAGGTACGGCTTGCCCTAAATACATCTTAATAAGGTCAATGATCAGTCGCTTGTTGTCCTTCAGATGTGTTTGGGTGTTGTTAAACGCTATTGGCAGAGAGGTAAATGTGTGTCAATGAGAAAGCTAAGTTATGTGCGATGTAATCAACCTATTGACTTCTACATAAGGTTATATATTACCAGAGTAATTTGATCTTGTTGATCAAGTTTTGATCTTGTTGGACTTGTGGTGTTGTGACGTTTAGTTGCAGAAATGGAAAAATGGAATGCCGGTATGCTAGCAAGGCTTTTACGACCTCCAATTTAATCTTTTTTTTGTCTTTCTTGTCTTCGTTCCATTTTTTTTACGTTTACTGTTTTTGCAGAGACAGTTTTCCCAAAGCGCCAGATGTCTGCGTTTAAAACTGACTAAACTCTTAGAGCATCAGAGAGTAAATTAGCCCTCAGAGAGCTTCTGTTGTTGACTAGCTGAGTGGGATCAGTATGTCCTCGTGTCTGTTTGTGTTTGAAAATTTGTTCTCACCTTACAGTAATCGTACTGAAGATTCGTCACAAGCCCGAGAGAGAAACTGCTCCATCAGCTAGCATCACTGTTAGCAAAACATTGGTGCCATGTTTTAAAATCTCTGCACAACCGCTTCAGTAGAACTTTGGAATTGTACTATGTACTATTACCGTATCATAATTATAGTCGTCTGTTTATATAGATAAACATTCACAGAATGTTTTTTAAAGCTGCAAATTATAACATTTTTGGGTTATAAGTGAACAAAAATCAGGTATTGAGCAAGTTCATGACAGATCAGTGTTCAAAACAGTCTCCTTACCTTTCCCCGAATCGCAATGGTGAGCTAATAGTAACAATTTATAACTTGAGTGGTTGCGTCTGATTTCCTGGGAAATGTCATTTTGACTTTATTTTACATTAACATGCACAAAGAAATGTACGTAAAGTAACCAGCAATTCTTATAGAGATGTGAAAACTACAGATTGCAGCTTTAAAGTGATGTCTAAACACAAGAAATTTCATCTGTTTTTGCTAACGCAGTTGTTTTTGTGTTACTGGGTGAGGAATTGTGTTCGTGTTTTGAGAGATTGTGTGCCACAGTCTTGACGTGAGCCGTGATTAATTGAGTCATGTGCTGCATTTATTCCTGGCATCTGATAAGACCGTTTTCTCTCTGATACAAGGTGAGTGTGTGTTCAGTGCTGAGAGTTAAGGTAGAATCCCTCTCTCTCTCTCTCTCTCTCTCTCTGTGTGCTGCCTGATCAAACTCTGCAGTAATCTTCACACATTCTCTTTAGGAGAAAAAACAGACAAAAGTGGGCCACAGTGACCTATTTTCTGCTCACAGTTCAGGGAGGTTGTGGTGGTGCAGTCAGATGGGGGGCTGTCGCCAGACACAGCCACACGGAAGTGGGCCTACAGTGAGGTCTGTCTCCTGTAAATGGACTGTAAACACCCAAAACTGTCTGTAAAGGTCTGGGATCTCAGTGGACCGTTACATCTATTTCCTACACTGGGTCGCAAGCTCAGAAAATGCTGATATCCTCGCAGCTCACAAATGACCGCGTTCACACTGCAGCTGAATACGGAGTCACTCCACTTCTGAGTGCTTAGCTGAACTCCGTGTGTACAATCACATTGATCACATGATCTGGTGTCACTCTCCTTTGGACGATGACAGCCGGTCTGCCGTATCCAATGGCATGTGTTGGTAAATGATGAGAGTATCACCCATCACCGGTTCAGGAGTGACTCCTGTTTTCTCTGTTCACACTAATGATAGGGGATTTGCTTTAGCAGTTAAATGTGATTGTCAATCCAGAGTTCTTGCAGTGTGCATGTGGCCAGTGAGAGTTCTGTAGGGCAGCCAGACCTATAAAGGAAAAGCCTCAGTTGAAATAATGTACATTCACTAAAGTCAATGCCAGGAAATTGAAGAGGTGACTCACCGCTGAAGTCAAGGTTTTTCCATAGCGCAGGGCTATAAGATGACATCAGTGTCCCCACACTGGTGAAAGCCTAGAGTCATGGGAGAATCAGTGCATCATTGTTACGCTCTTGGACACAGATCCCAGTGGGCGTGGCCTTTAATGACATCATGTTGTTTTTGTAAAAGGTCAACATAACCTCCTGTGTACCAGGGGAAAGCTGTAGCCAGATTGGCAGGCAGAGAGCAGACTGGCAAACAGCAGGACTTTGAACCCCAAAAGAAAGCTCTTTTTTTTGGAGTAATGGCTGTTTATGGTGCTATTTAATATTTGATTTATACATCTGCCACGCTGAGCTACTGTGCTGCTTTTAAAGGACAGAGAGAGAGAGACTTTGACCTGACTGAGCTGTTTCACAAGATTGAGGTTTTTAGTTATATGTACATGTCAAAAGCTCTTATCATAAATACTTAAATAGTACATGAATACTGAGTAAAGAAAAGTAACTTTTCACCTGAATGTAAACTGGGGAGCGTTCGTCCTCTGTCTGATAATAATACATAGTCTAGCACAACATCAGCCTAGTGTGTTTCTCAAATGTTTTTGTAAAATGACTGCTGTACATTACGGTATACAATAATTTAGAGGGGTAATATAGAGTCAGCTTTGTTTGATTCTTATTGCAAAATAACACAAAATAACAGGGCAATCAAAATCCCATTGTGAAATATGTTTAAGTTATAATTTATTATTTGAAATGTTTATGAGTGATTCTGTGTTAATCTCTTATTTTAGAATTAGTTCATCCCTGTAATAGGATTAGATTTGAAGATCTATACACATAACCACATATAATTTTAATTGTATATATTGTGCTTTAGGTTGTAACATGGTAAATAAATAGTTTAGTAATAGTAGTAATAGTTTTAGATAGAGTAGTAATAAAAGTGATAATCACAATCGTTTTTTAACATATTGCTTTGTGCCACACGAAAACCTTCAAATGTGATATATATTGTAAAATTACTGTGTCTGCTTCCTTCCTTTGTTTGCGTTAAATTTACATTCTATTTACATTCTATTTACATTTAAGGATTTGTCAGACGCTTTTATCCAAAGCAACTTCAAAGCAACTTGGCATTCAGGCTTTGCATTTTGTCATTTCCTGAGACTCGAACCCATAACCTTGGCGTTGCCAACACAACGTTTTACAAGAAATCTGTAGTTTTTATATTGTAGAGTTATATTAATGATCCCCTCAATGTTGTGTTGGTTGGAATGACCTTTGATCTAATTAAGTGTATCGTGTTGCGTGAAGGCCGTGTCTCAAACAGTGCCAGGCGGGTGTTCCTTCAGTAATCTCATGAATTCCAGCGAAGGTGAGGAGAGCTGTGACGTCTTGGGCTCCTGCGCGCTGCCAGAGGAGCCCACGCCAGATGGTGTCCAGCAGGATCACATAGGACATGCGATAACGTTACATTCGGGAAAGGTCAGTCTGCGAAGCCTCCCGCAAAGGACACGATCCGCTCGTTCCCAGGCGGGCTGCATGCGCGCGTGTTGTGTTCCTGCATGCTGTGAGGCAGGTTTAGTGTTTAAACATGACATTTCACCCCTCTTCCCTCACCTCAGTGTCCATGCACAGAAGACAGTCCAAATATTTGTTTTAAGTGATGAACCTTGTGCAACCAAGGACACTGTATTTGCATGATGGTAAAATGTGCTTTATGGTGTGCTGTAACGCTTGTCGTGCGTAACTTTCTCTCGTTGCATCTTTGCCCTTGTTCTGGAAGGCACTGGAGAAGGACGTGGGGCTTAAACTTTTTTTAAAGGGACAGTACAAGCAAAAATGTCTGTCAACATTTACTCACCTTCTTATTGTATGACTTTAATAACTACATTCCATGTCATCTGAAGGCATATTGAGTTTATGTGAAGAATAGACTGATATTTTTTGTTATTTGGGGGAGATGCTGTCCCTTTATGCTATTGTTGTTGTTGTTGCCATTTTTATTGATAGTGATTATTGAGAAATGACTTGGCTAACAGGGAACATTCTCAGAACGTTGGTTAATGTTCTTTAAAGTTCTCTCAAAGTTAAGATGTTTTTTGCAGTAACATTAGTGGACCAGCTTTTTAACGTTATATTTAATATTAAAATGTTATTCTTTAATTCTTAGTGGAATGTTTAAATAATTTTATAACCAAGCAATAGTGTTAATACAATGTCTAAGAAACTGAACGTTTTGAACGTTCCTAGAACATTTGTTGTCAACGTTTGTTATTTTGGGAACGTTTGTTATTTATAACGTTTGGGAACGTTAGGGAAACATTCTTACAACCTAAAATGATGCAGTGAATAGGAGGAAACAGGACTGAGAACCGACAAATGTCTATCTGTGTGAGCACCATGGCTCAATGCGTCAGAGCACTTTTGCTAACCACTATGCCACGTACCATCGACCAATCCCAATTATGGAGCAGAACGTTAACATCACGTTACATAAATATTAATATTAAGTAACGGTCCCGGCATGTAAACACAAGCTGGCCAAGCTAGTGGCTCAGGTGACGTGAGGAGGCATCTCATCCCCTGAAACGGAGACAAACATTTTGTGCAGAAGGTTAAAAATACTGCAGTGAGAGACATTTTGAAATTCCTGCCTGTATTCAGTTCAGTGCTAAGGTTAAAGATCCAGCATTCAGATAAGACTCCCCCACTGGGGTGGAGATAACAGGCTAGCAGATTGAAAAGAGAGAGAGAGAGACATGGGGACGAGATTTGAGATGTCTATCTGACAGTGTGAGGGTTTTTGTCTTGCAGATCCAGTTCAAGGACGCCTGCAGGCGAGGCAGCCCTGACTGTGCCAGCGATGGTTCTCAAGGTCACATGCACTCACCCTGTGACTCTTAGCAACAACAGGAAGGGGGTGGGGGTGGGTAAAGGGGCACTGTAAAATCCTTCATTCCCCCACATGCATGCAGAGAGCTGCTGTTAACCCTTTAATGTCTTCTCGTGACTACTGATGTTGTGGCAGTTTTGAGGCACCAGTTGAGGTCCTGCTTCAGTTATTCATAGAAGTTCAAAAGGCTTCATATTCTGTCATTAATTGTTGCGTGTGTGTTGCGTGCGTGCGTGTGCGTGTGCGTGCGTGCGTGCGTGCGTGCGTGCGTGCGTGTGCGTTGCGTGTGCGCTGCGTGTGCGCTGCGTGTGCGCTGCGTGTGCGTTGCGTGTGCGTTGCGTGTGCGTTGCGTGTGCGTTGCGTGTGCGTTGCGTGTGAGTGTGCTGCGTGTTTGTGTGTGTTGCGTGTATGAAGCTCTTTACAACTTCATTCAAGGAAGTGCCCTGCATTTGCACACTAACCTGTTGAACTCTGTACTGTCAAAACAGTTTCCGCTTTAAAGTTGTGTTTTCATTTTATCTACAATGATTAACAGTTAACCCTCTGTTATGATTAATAGTTAAACCTCTGTAAATCTGTTAACCTCTGCTGTCACCCTACCCCAGTGCTTTATGGGTACACTTAGGCTCAGTGTTAAATGCCCAATTTTATATCACAGAGCTGTTTGTTTGAGCAGTTTTGTTTGAAAATGTCTTACTAGTGTTGAAGAGTCTCTTGGATGAACTTCAATGTAAGTTAATGTTTTAAAAGACCACATAACAAAACTTCCTTATATGGGATTTGGGTTTAAGTTTTATTTAAGTTAAGTTTTCGGCATCAGCACATGAAACACTTAAATGCGTAGTTTACCCCAAAATGAAAATTCTGTCATTATTACTCTGTTGTTTCACGCGATTTACTTTCCTCTGCGGAGCACAATAAATAGACTGAGGCTGTTAAGCTGCAAAAAGGGTAAAAAGGGTTACAGAAGTATCACAAAGGGTTACAGAAGTATCACTTCCGTATGACATGTTTGCTATATTTTAAGTTTTCTGAAGTCATTTAATAGCTTTCTTTGAGGAACAGACTGAAGTCATTATGTGCTATCTAACTCTCCTGTGAACCGTTAACTCCTGCCACTGGATCATATCAGTGGGTTGAACTCACACAATTCATTGCTTTTTCAAAAAGTCATTTTTGGGTGAACTTTTAAAGCAGAATTTAGGGAAGTAAACCAGAGCTGCCTTTCTGAAAAGCATTGTAAGCCTAAATGCACCACAGACCAATCTGCACCAACAGTCTCTACACTGTTCTTAGGTTTACGATGCGCTTGAGAAACGCAACCCAGTGTTGATTTGATGTTTGACTTTCAAAAGAGCTCATCTAAAAAGCAAAGTTTGTGTGGTATCCGGGCTAATCTCATCTGTCCCTTAAGCGTTCGCTATCACCGTTTTGCTTTCCGATTGAACTGAGTAACCATGGTGACTAAATGATCAATAACCACCGACATGGTTCCGGGTTCTGTCCATCGTAAATCTTCCCCGGCTGGCGTCCAGCTCGTTTCATTTCCCTGCTGCAGATTAGTTTTCGTCTTACTCAAAACAGAAGGGCTTTCAGATGATAAATGGTACGATCACGGCAAATTTGTCAACAACGGTTGAGTCAAAATCCGTCCTCCAGTTTGCATTGCGGTGCATTGTCCGAAAAACACACACCCGCATAGACACTCGCAAGCGTAGCACTGTAAGGTCTGTGGCGTTGGCAGGGAAAAAGCATTAATCTTTAATATTAACGAGTTGCTCTGTGGCAGGAGACCCAGCAGCTTTGTCCCTCTCTCTCCTCTCGGCTCGCCTACACTCCCTCGTCGTTTAATTAACAGTAGAGAGATTATGGAGGCCCGAGGCTTGTGAAGATTTGATTTAAACGTAGAAATGTTACCGTATTGTCGCCCTGTTGGCTGATAAAGGTTGGGGAGGAAGTGAATCAGAACATCCGGAAATTATTTCTAAGGCTGTCCAGTACTCACTGGAACATGTTCTCCGCTGGGCGTTTTGATGCGTATGTTCTGATTCAGTACACACAGCATCACAGTCGGGTCACCATTGAAACTGAATGAAATAAAAGTGAATTAAAATACTGATACATGGAACGAAACAATTTCGTGATAGGAAAAGATGTAATTTTTCATACATGATTGTATCAGCATAGTTCTTTTATTCTTGGTGTCCGTCGTGGGATGAACGGAGCCAGCGGTAATCGGGTTCTGGTGCCTGCGGGCCAGAGAACCGGCAGCACAGGGAATACTGTTTTCCATGGACCCTGTTCTTTTCCTAGAGCTGAAGTGGTTAATGTTTTGCTGTAATTGGCACCCGTAGCTGCTCTGTGGTTCGACAGGGATGTGTTTGGAGCCTGTGCCTTACGTGACAGCTGCCTAATTGGGCATTCTCCCCTTGTGGCAGGTGCCTCCTCCTCCAGCCGAACCGCTGACGAATGGCAGCGGATTACAGATGAGGACACAGTGACCCTGTCTACCTTCCTGTGCCGTCAGTGGTGGGGTGGGCGGTAGCGTTGTGTAGTTTAGCGCCGCTGGGTTACTAGGAGAAGGAGGTGAGAGGGTGGGATTGTGCCAGGTGGCAGATAGAAGAGTGTCACATGACAATGTCAGTATGTCAAGGTCACAGACAACAGCATCACAGTAGCAGCCAGTAGCCTGTTTTTTTCTGTTCATTCGTTTGAGGTTTTTACTTTCAGTTTTATCGCTTCTGGCTGTTTTCACACCTAAGCTCAGCGAGCGAAAGAGCAGCTTCCTGAGTGTGGAGGTCTCTCTCTCTCTCTCTCTCTCGTTAGAGGTGATTAATGATACTTGTTATGTAGAAATGAAATATTCTGCTGATGTAAAATGTGCCGTTGACTTTACTGTACTGGTCCTCCCCTGCTGCTGTTGACCACACAGCGGAGAACAACAGCACATCGGAACTAACAAAAGCCCTGAAGTGACGCTCTCATACATTGAGCTGTGGTGCTCAAGCAAGCACCGCAAGTTTGAATCTGGCTTAAAAATGGTGATCCATTTTTCTGTCCATTAACTCACCCTCATTTTTTCTCAGACATGTTGGGGTTTCTTTGCCTAGTCTCATTTTGTGTTGAACAGAAGATATTTTTTAGAGACTGTTTGCCCAACATCTGTTAATGTCTGTCACACAGTGCAGCCTGAAATACAATATAGCTGGAAGGTGTTTTTTATGAAGTTGTGTTTGTGCGTTTGTCTGGGTGACTGCACATGTTCTTTATGGACACCTCAGTATGTTAACCTCAGGCGCATCC